>JSYX01000151.1:0-59583 GCA_000787465.1 Thermomucor indicae-seudaticae
AACCTCGTAACGACGCAAAGAAGGGATCAGAGCGGCGTGAATACTCCTCAAAATTCAGTAATCTGAGCCAGGCCAGCGAATTTGAGTCACGGTAGTGAAATTGGCTCAGCATAACGAAATTGGGTCAAACCCAACGAATGTGAGTCAAGGTCAACAAATTTAAAGCTAGCCAAGCTTGCCAAGAAGTCAGCGAAGCAGGGGCCAGCTCCATAGGATGAAAAAATACATAAGCTAACCTTGAAAGTGCAAAGCTTATTTGTCCGTGCAATTTATTTTCATTTACAAAGATGGAAGATAGCCATAATCACTACTCGATGGCGTCCCCTTGTATTTCGATGTCAAGATTATCTTTGTGCATCAAGTTATATTGCATGGTAGTGGGATGATCTATACATGGAGCACAACCTAACAGCACAAAGATACACGTTGCGGCTAACAGCTTATTATCACAGGCCAGTTGAGTCATCAAAACGCTTTGAGAGAATGCTGATGCTGCGTGCATTGATCTGCATAGCGCAAAATCGTGCTTGTTGCTGGTTATCACCACTTGCATCACTATTTATCGTCATTGGCTTGGAAGGTTACTCTGTCTTCATAATCAAGTAGCCCATCAGGGCTCATTTATCGCATGGTAAATGAAAACAGTTAATGCCATGCATTATCAATAAGCCTTGATACTTGCCTTCTTCGTCCATTCAAAACCTTGGTCACGCATACCGCATAACAGGACACAAACTGCGCCATATGGCCCAGTGTATACATCCTGACTGAACAGTACGTCCGATATGTGACGATATCGTAATATGACCAAGTTTTGATGCATCCTGCTGGGAAACTTCAACAACGAAACACATCAGCTGCCCGCCGTAACGAACGTCCCATTACAGACAAGATAAGCTCACTTAGATGATGGATCTTCCCTTGAGCTTAAGAGACTTGACAACCGGCATAGAGATTGCGCCCTAAAGTGACAGACACTAAAGGTGTGTGGCAGCTGCAATCATTTTCGCTGACCTTGAAGCAACCATCCTTCCAGCACTGTATCCGTTTGACGATCTGCGCTTATTGTCTTTAATGATTTTGCTGCTTTCCATATGCTCGTCATTCCTTTTCGTTGTTTATTTTCTTACTTCGAATGTAAAGTAAATAAGGTATTAGCTGTAGATGCAGTCTACTGTACAAAGGCCGTATTAAATGGAAATCATACAGGGGAATCTAGATATATGATAACAATAAAAATATAAAGAACTGATGCAGAATTATTAGATAAACGAATCTAGTACAAGACCTTTTAGAGAGTAATGACAGCCGGATCCCCGTTCTAAAGGAAGAGTTGGTTAGCTACATATTCGGATGGAGCAAGAGAGAGAAGCACTTACGAAAGGATGCCGCCATTTACACTGAAACTCGTCCTTTTTGTATATTCGATCTTGGCTGGTCGAGGTATTGAATCCGATATGGTACATTAGCAATGTCTTGCTGGTCACCAGAGACTCTTTGCATTGGCTGCATTCTGGTAGATCGCCTCGAAGGCACTTTTGTATCACGATGTCAGGAGGTGTATTTGAATATTGCAATAACAGATCAGATGCAAGTCTCGCAATCTCCGGTTTAAGAAACAGACCGCTGCAGGGGTTGTTTGATTAGGTTCTCAAATCCGGGAATTGGGGTTACTTTAATTTACCTTCCGCCTGTGCCGACAAAGACGCCGCAGTGGCTCGGAACATGCTCATTGGCTTCATAAACGACATTCTCTATTTCACGCCACTCGTTCGCGCCACACACCGGGAAGTCATCCTCCAATAGCCCGATGTACGTACTTTGGAAATTGTCGGCGGCCAATCGCAGTGCCTTTGATACATGCAGCCTCTGATTCATTTGGTTGCCTTCTTCTCGGACCCATTTCAAATAGCGTTGTCCTTTCAAATCATTCGAAAGCCGGTCCTTGGCAATGTCGTATTGCGAGTGGTTTGTAAAATGGGTATAGACGATAGCCTGGATACGACTGTACAAAGAACCAGGAGCAGGATCAACGGGCCAGTTTGCCAAGTACGAATCGAGCGTGCGCGACAACAGTGGTGGATCTCCGCGTCGTGGTGCCGTCATGACAACAAACGTAAACATGTACCGGTCCTGTGACAGTTGATTCAACACAGCTGGATCCACAAGTCCCTTCCGCGAGTAATAATAGCCGTTGAACATCAGAAGGACAAGCAACGTCAGGGCCACGACAACTGCGCCCTTTTTGATGGCAGACAAGACAAGGCGCCACAGCGGTGTTGGACGGCGACTGTCCTCCAAAGCCAAAGACGGAGACTTTTCATCCCAGTTATTATCATCGTCGTCTCGTCTTTCGCGTAAAAGGCACATTTGGATCCCCACGCTGGCCAGGTAGCCTGTCAGAAGACCAGTCAGCGACCACCACAGAATGTTTTTGGTGGTATAGTTAACGAGGCACATGAGCAATTGCAACGTCACTTTGCGCACTGTGACTTTGTTGTTCGAATCCTCATCGCCGTAAATCATGATATACTTGTCATCGATACTGAGTGATTGCACGACGAGAAGTGCAAACAAAAATGGAGCGAAACCTGTTATAAAAACGAACCCGTACGTTATAAGGTCATAAAATGGTCTCTAAAAGGCTCTCCTTTTACCTTCATTGCATTCATGTACCGAGTCACTGAAGAAGAGGATAGGCACGGCCCAGCCTGTCGACTTGGAAAAGAGGTAGCCAAGACCTTGTCGAAGTATGGACACCGCAAGCATGTTTCCCACCAAGACCTGAACGAAACGCCGCGTGCCACCAAGCATGTGCGTCAGCGATTCCTCAAACAGACCGAGGATCAGCACGTTCCATCCAAACAGCAGGATCCCCTGCAGGGACCAGTTGAACAAAAAAGGCGACAGCAGTAAATTGCCGATCTCGAGGCGATGAATAACAAAGGACGGTGACGAGCACGAAACCCGGAGAATATGAAAAAAGTTCAGACCAGAAACAAGTAGTGAGATAGCAATGATATAGCGCGTAATGATCGGCAGAGGCCAAAGACACAATAGCTTTTGAGACTTTGATTTGCCTTTGCCATCCGCAGAGGCCTTTGGCTGTCGTGCCAGGACGAGGGACCTTCTTCGACCGGTCAGGACAAGCTTGGATGAGGATCTCGCCCGTCGCGTATGCCTCGAGTTTTTTCGTGCATGCGGTCGTGTGGGTGAAGGCGGTGTCGAGGAGGACGGACTGCTGCCGAAGAACAGATTCCGAATGATTCCACGGACGGGTTTATGGTTGTTATATGAAGACATCCAGAGCGGTAAGCTGGGTGTAGCGGGAGTATAATTATTGAACGAAAAGGGTATAGGCTGAACGGAATGAGGAGGCCAATACGAGCTATGTGCTGATGGCTCAGCACTGCGTATCAACGGTTGCTGTTCCGACGTGGTATGGAATGATGCAGTGGCGGACCGTGACGAGGTATCAATTGATAGTTGGGTTTCCGAAGAAGGAGTGACAGAGGGCGCTACTGCTGCAGACGAAGAAGTGGTCGAGCGAGACACTTCTTGCACGAGCCGAACAGAGCCAAACATTTTGAACAAGGAATCTTGCATGGCACCCGAGTAACTTTTTGCTGGAGATGAGAGGGATGAAGAAGATTCCGACAAGGTTGCCCTGTACGAAAGGTGCCTGTCGTCAAGTTTAAGTAAGAAAAAAAGGAGCTCGAATTAAGTTATGACGAGGCCTTGGAAAGGTGTTGTTTAGCGGAGAGAGAGAGAGAGAAGGAAAGAGATCAAAAGGAACGAAATGGGAGAAGAACTAACGAAAAGTTTAAAATTTTCGATGCGTTTAAATTTAGCACGCACCTTTTTCGTGTCACTGATGACCCAATCTTTCAATGCTTTTGTGTCACGCCCATCCTCATCGCAGATCACACAGCCGAAAAGCCAAGAGACGATCCCTCTTTCTTATGATGCCAAGCCCTCACAGATCACTAATAGCTATGGTTTTAAGTGTTTCCCAAGCCTGGTTTCCGGGACTGGTGATTTTTGAGTTTTTGACGTCCGCGATCCCGTTGTACCACAACAGTAATCTTGCACAGCTCACTCAGCCTCGCTTCGGTATATAATCAACGGCCATATCCAGAAACGAAAAGGAACCCTTCGGTCCATCAGTACAGAACTCGTTGAAAAGAAACATAGAAATGTTCTTTTGTTTTTATTCTCTTTTTTTGTTTTTGCAATCAGGTTTGCACAAAAAAAGAAAACAAGGATCGTCGTCATGGAAATTATGATCTCAGCGATCTTTTTCCGGAAAAGGATCTGCACAAGTAAATTCCGAGGGCATTTCGGAGCCTGGTTCCCAGGTAATGTTCAGATGACGAGGAAAGCCGTTCATGATATAAAAGGGGAGCCTATACATGCATACATATTCATAGAAAAATGTGACATGTACCATGCACCGAATAACGAAATGCAACTTCAAAAGAGCTTTACGTAATTTTGATGCGCTTGTGTTTCATTAAAGTTTCTCTGTTCCACGTCGGGAAGAAAAAGAAAAAATCTGCATGATGCCACTTTTCGAATTCAACAAAAACGAAAGCTGGATGGAAAAAGAAATCGTATTGGCATTATATGCGGCACAAGCACTGTCGTTTACACAAAGCTTTGATTCGATTTTCCATCAATTTGCGTTGACAATTTTGAGCGATATGGGTTTGCGCAAGATCTGCATTGGGCGGCATCAGATAACGATTTCGGGACACATGTCCGATGGGTCAAATAATATTCTGCCGAATGGAATCACATTACAATGAAAGGATGTAGATACGTATACTCTTTTTTTAATTTCTTGCAAAAAGGTTTGCGGCAAGAAATGCATTAATACATCGGATTTCTTGGCTGGCAACGTAAAATTGTCAGTTGTTCATACCACGCTGTACATAGCACGTTCTACGACAATATCAGTCTTCAATGTGTTATGCCTTGGAAAGGCATGCTATGAAATAAAGGAGAAGCGTACGTTGTGTGACATAGGACTGGTCAGTAAAGATCCACCTTGCAAGGTGTTCTTTTCAAACTGTAACTTGCTTTTTCCTCAAAGATAGCTTAACGCGGAGAGTCGCGCCGCTAAAAACGAGATGTCAATGGTCACGCCATATTACTAAGGCTGCACAAGCAAAAGCAGTTTCATGATTCATTTGCTCATCTCTCTATGATGGTGAAGTTTCAGATGACCTTTTATTCATCTTCCCGTTTTTCACCTGCATGCTCCATCAGTTGCTGCACCGGATTGACCCCCTTTTTAGTTGAGTCCTTGGTGTCTGCCGATAAATTCTGTTATGCTCACGCCCCATTAAATACTGGAGGGACTATGGAAGAGAAAACTCTGTGCAGGTGATCCATGCAGCCTTCGGGAGGGACAGTGCAGAGGACCTTGATCCATCTATAGTATTGTTTCTTGAACAATACCATTCGATTGCTGGCGGCTTGCTCGAGCGTCCCCAATTGCTCTTATGATCGACTGTATCTCTTTGTTCCAACATTGAACGCCTGAGCTCTGTCGCTTTGCTTTTAGCACTGGCCCCTTTATGTCTTTCATTGTCTGCTTGAATCTCCCTGGACACTCGTTCCAGGACACGCAATGCCGTGTGACAACGTTTCCAAAGTAGCTGTTAGATAACTATGAGTTTACAGCGACCAAACTCTAGGAGTGTTGTAACTTGGTTGGTCTCAGTTTGAATGAAAATCATCTCAAGATGAGTTAAAATGGGATGGCAACAAAGGGAACATCAGTTTCTCGGACTTTTGTGTTTTCGGTACTGCTCAATGTGCAGCTTTATTGCAGTGCATGTTGGTGCAGGTGTTGTATTTGGACATTATACCTATAGCCGATTGAAAGCGAACCCGCTGAATGCTACTGTAATCTAGGTCGCCTTTCACGAGCCAAAGAGACGAGGTATCGCGCTGCATGTGCAAGGTAATCGCACTACACTCATCGTCATTACGAGAAGACAAGTAACCTTGAATGAACGAAGAGCATGTCGGGCAGGCATGGCTATTTTGCAATCAGCGGAGGCAGGTAATGCTACTGACGCGGTAGCAGCTGCAATTGCCGTTCTTGAGGTTAGAAATTATCTGTTGTACCGTTGTGCTTTGATGATTAAAAAGGAAAATAAACAAAGGATGATCCTGTAACGAATGCCGGTATGTCTTTATGGACGAAAAGTCTTTGGTTTCCTTATCTAAATAATCGCTGTAAAGGATACGGATCGAACTTGACTTTTCATGAAACGGTGGAATGCGACGCAAGTCTTATGGACGGCCGCGATGGCAGTTTCGGTGGAGTAGGCGCAGTGCGGGGTCTGCGAAACCCGATCAAGGTGGCCCATGCGATCGCACAAGAGAACAGTAAAGGATTAATGGCCCTGGGTCGCGTACCACCTATGCTGCTGGTTGCTGATGGAGCACGACAGTGGGCAGCTGATCATGGCCAGACTGTCCTTGAAGACGATGCATTGTTGATAGCCCCGGAGTCCCGAGAGACATTCCGAAGGCACATGAACCAGTGGATGCAAGCACAAGAAGAGATGAGGCAAGACACAGTAGGAGCTATTTGTGTGGACGCACATGGTCATTTGGCTGCCGGTGTCAGCAGCGGCGGGATCTCGCTCAAATTTCCTGGACGTGTCGGTGAGGCTGCGCTGTATGGGTGTGGCTGCTGGGCACAGGATGCTCAGGAAGGCTCGGCTGGAGTTGCCTGCAGTACTTCAGGTAAAGCATAAAGCCACTTGTCGTTATTAAGTCCCTAACTTTGCACCGAAAGGAACGGGTGAACAGATTATGCGTACCATGATAACATCCAAGATAGCCCAACGACTGTCTCAAGATGAAGATGCTTGCTTCGTGGTGACGGACGCTTTGCAAAAGGATTTCCTAAGTACATAACGGTCGTGATCGCTGGAGTCCAACCTAGTCTCACGTAACTGATCATGTCTTCAGACTCACCTTTGCTGAAAATGTTTACTGACCTTTCTGTTGGGATTATCACCCTTCGGTTAGAGCTCACGGATACCAAGGAGCCCAGTAAGTCGGATAAAACCGCGAATGCTTGCTCGATCATACGCTTATTGCATCTATGCAGGAATTGAGTTCTGGTATGCACATACTACCGAAAGCATGGTATGCCCTCATTTGTATTCTGTTTTTACAGGAATTGCACAAAGTAACCAGTGAGTCAGGGCATTGGATTTATGAGCGGGTCATCAGCGAAACCGAAGGTACAAGCTAGAAAGAAGACGTATCAACTGTATTCTCATTGCCATGAAGACCTTTGTGTCTAGAAAGTCTCCGCAAGAGTCAATACTTGCATCAGGACGGCTTGTTTCGTAAACGACAAGGCCACAAAAAGTTGTGTTCTCTCACCAAGCTTGGACCATGAACTTTTGATCCCTTTTTAACATAGCGGTAGAATTCGACACTATAAATCATCCACAGCGATGCAAGTTACAAGGCACATAATCTAACATGACATAACCCCACATCATCTTTCAGATACTTATACTACTTTTTCATACTTTATAAGAAAAACCACGAATATTATCTCCTAAAGTGATATCCTCGTAATGATTCGCTACAGCTTCACGTCTCCTTTTTTGATCTGTTCGTAATCTTCCGGCCGGAAGGGAACATAGGTATCTCCTCGGAGCCAGTAGAGGGGCTGCTGATCCGCTGGCACCTTTTCAAGGTCGATACCTTCATTTCGCAATTGAAACTTTTGTTGCTTAAAGGTACCCGTGGATGTCATGGACGGCAGGAAACGCAGAAAGAGCGGAATAGCATAACGTGGCAATCGTTTGGCGAGATGCCGGTAGAAATCCTTCATGTCCAGCTTGGCGTCAGGCTGAGGAACAATAGCAGCCATACCTGTTTCCATGCGTCAGAGACACATAACAAAGACAGTAAAGTATGCATGTACCTGCTCGTCCGTCATGGTTGGGAACCAGTGTACCATAGACGTTTGCCTCAGCGATTCCTGGATACTCGCTGACAGCATGTGCTACTTCAGTGGTTGCCACGTTTTCGGAACGCCATCGAAAGGTGTCACCGAGCCGATCACAGAAATAATAATAGCCGCTGCGATCCGTCTTGAACAAGTCGCCTGTCCGGAAATACATGTCTCCCTTCTTGAATACATTACACAGGATCTTTTTGTTTGTGGCTTCGTCGTTCTTGTAGTAGCCAGTAAACCGTGTCATGCCTTCGGGATCAATCCGCATCACAAGTTCACCAGGTTCATCGTATCCCACCTGGAAAAGTACGCTCCTTCAGTTCTCTGTCTGGTTTTCGCGCCAGCAGAGCGTTACTCACCTCCGCACAGAATCCATTCTTTCCTCGCCAAGGTGTTTCTGTGACAGGATCCACTTTGATAAGCTTGGCACGTCTATTCAACAGGCGCATCAATAGGCCATGCTGGCCAACTGCACCGAGCCCTCGGTCGTTTCTGTTATAATTGAAAAAGCCACCAATGCCTTCCGTAGCACCATAGAACTCCAAGATATCCGTAATACCGAACCTTGTTACATATCAGATGAGTGCCCTACTGCTAGTAAAACTTCTTGATAACGAACCTTTCCCGGACGCGCTTCCAAACATCAGGCCGCATACCATTCCCAAAGATCATACGCACAGAGTGTTTTCGTTCCAGTGGATGGGGTGGACGATTCACCAGATAACGGCATAACTCTCCAATATACTATCATGCAAAATGGTTAGGTTTGACAATCTTCTTGCTCAACTCTGTAAACTCTGGTTACATGGAATACAGTGATATTGTTTTCGACGCAATGGTCCCAGAAACGACTCGCAGAGAACTTTCGACCAATGACTAGAGTGCATCCGGTTACGAGTGCCGAGCCAGCCGAGACAAGCACTGGGAAGGTAGCCAGTAAGTAAACGAAATCCATGTTGTAAATAGCTCATGACATACGGCCAGTAGAGTGATACAGTGGAAGCACACAATAGACCCGGTCATCTTGTCGTAATCCTGAACCGCTTGCGCAGGTCCACATAATGACTAAGTCAAAGAAAGGCAAACAGTCAATTATAACCTGGAGCTATTAATCCTGAGGGTTTCCATACCATTCGCTTTCTGGTGATCTACAATGGCAGCCTTACAGACATCATGCAACCTCAGCATAACAGTATTATTCTCGAACTAAAGTGGAAAACTGCTGTCTCTCACCTTTGGCATACCGGTTGTGCCGCTAACATGTGAGGTAAGGTTGATAAGCTCCCCTGCTTGCCGTAACCCTTGATAGGACACGAAATTTACCTGGTATATATGAGCATGGCAGGGTCAGTCGGTTGAACGGTCTTCATGTATCGTTCATCGATATCCTCATCATTCATAGTATTTAAGAAGCTCTCAGTCAGAGTGGTTACGCCCTCCAGCGCTGATTTCTGCTGATCTTTCTCTGTCAACTCGCCGTATGCATAGAGACTGATTCCAATGTTTTGGTCGTCCGCGAATACAGTCGCGACCTGGGCTTCGTACGCGGGATCGAACAGAAAGATGCGG
This sequence comes from Thermomucor indicae-seudaticae, assembly GCA_000787465.1. Taxonomy (NCBI): domain Eukaryota; kingdom Fungi; phylum Mucoromycota; class Mucoromycetes; order Mucorales; family Lichtheimiaceae; genus Thermomucor; species Thermomucor indicae-seudaticae. The sequence goes on from JSYX01000151.1 coordinate 9,572, forward strand.
GTATTGGCAATCTTTAGACAGTGCAGCAATGCTCCTTCTGACAGGTTGGTGTTGATAAGCGAAGGGACTGCACCAACCTTGCTGATTGCAAAAAGAGCAATAAAGAACGTTGGATGGTTCTGTAGCATCATGCATATGACATCTGGCGCATTTAGAGGTCCGCGTTAGTGGTATCGAAGAACTTTGTGCACTGTTTATTACATCTTACCTTTTGGTTTGACGTTTTGCGACAAGAGCCAATGTGCCTATTATATCAGAACAAGCAAAAACAAGTCGGATCAATACTATTAGTGTTGCTCCATGGTAGCATATCGATTTACCAGCCGATTGGAAGCTTTACAAGAAGATATAAATTAGTAACGTTACACGCAGCGACCAGTCAAAAATTTTACCTTTCTCTATTTGCCGGAAGGTGTAAGACGTGCCTTCGAACACAAGAAACGTCTTGTCGGGTATCGTTTTTGCTTTCTCTTTGAAGCGGTAATAGATATGCAAATGGCCTTGTCGTTGAGCGCGCTTGAAACTAATGGGGATGAGTCAGTTTGTCCAGCAAACATTAAAACTCGGGCCTTCTCGGCGAAAGCTTACGTGAGTATAGTTCCAACAAGGTGGCGAAACGCAGACAGGTCTCTGCTTATCGCGAATCGCGCGTCAAGATACATGCTGCCGAGTATGCCACCCAAGCCATTGGCAGCCACAGAAAGTAGTTCGTCTAAACTCTCTGTCCTTAGCATTGAACACGACGCGTATAACTGACAATTAGGTCTTACTCGGATCCATCTATCCAGACACGAGGAAAGAAAGGGAAGAAGAGAGAAAGGGAGAAAGTTCAGCCTCACAGAACCCCTCATGCTCTCTCCTTTTATCTTCTGCAGCTCTCACTCACTGAGCTTCGCTCTTTCTCATCGCTCTCTGTCTCTCTCTGTCACACATATACACACATCTACGTTCACGCAGAGGCAGGCACTTTGTCTTGTCGATCATTTTCTTTCTTATACTATCATTTTTCCCCACTCTTTGGAGTCCTTGGGGTTTGTTTGCGGAAAGAATACGTTTTTCCGCCCCGAAAGTTTATGCGCTGCGAAATCGGAAGAACAGATTTGCCATTAGAGCAAAGCAGACACATAGGACGTTGTTACAGCTTGGCTTTTCCAACCTTGATGGTTTATCGTAACCCACTTTAGCGGACGAGACATACATTTGATCCTGGATCCAGTAGATACTCTGTCCATCAAAGAAGGGTGTCTTGCAAAGCTCGTTTCTAAGCTGCACATATTGATGCTCAAGCCAGCTGGTCACTCTGCCTGCTCGTCCATCCACCAGCGTGCTATAGGAGTTGGCTTCTGCGATCGCCTTAGAAACCCCTGTGGCGGCAGCCACGTGCGATCCGAATGTGCCGCCGATCAGGTCATGATGACTTACGGCGCCAATGGCATAATCATTCGTGTCTGCATTGGTGATTCCTTTCGGACCTGTAGCCAGGTTTTCGTTGTTGTGTTAAAACATTGCAGACTTTTGTGTTTCTCCATGATGCCATGTTAGTTAAAAGTGGTAGATAGTAGTACTAGCATTGATAGAGTTGACGTTGTATCTGCAGCAATCATCACAAAACCTGGTGGCAGAAAACTTGCGTGCTAAAACCAGTGTGCCTCCTGCATAGAGAGTGGAAAGAAGCCCCCCTTATCTCAGACTTGCTGGCTGAACTGTGGGATGATGGCAGACAGAGACAGGTCACAGTGCCCTTGTTCATCTTCGCATAAAGTGAGGTAGTCCCCAAGATACTTGTAGACCTCATGTCTATGAATTCTGATCTATATAACAAAAAAAAAGGTGACAGGCTTACGATTGATATTGACGTGCTGTCCGATAGCAACCTGCAGACAGAAAAAAAAAGAAATGTTAGTGGCGTCGTTCCAAGATCTTGGCATACCCGTGGTATCACTGTGGCAAACAGGCGATAATAAATGAGACTTGCTCCCTTGGTCTATACAAGAACCAACCTTGTGTATAGCAGCGTTGCTGAAATATTAATGTCTTGAAGCCCAGACTCATCCGGATCCTCTTGGCTGTAAGCCTGCAGCATACTCGGCGCTAAATAATTGGGTGCCAGATGCAGGCTATGGTCATTCAATTCGCCATAAGCATAGAGCTCGATGCCAAGAGTTTGAGCGTCTTCAGCCACAGTTGCCACTTGATTCTCATACACGGGGATCAAACATAAATAGTTTCGTCTTGGATACTTTTAGGCAATGCAGCTGCTGCTTTGGACAAGTTGGTGTTGATCAAGGATGGAATAGCATCGATTTTACGAATTGCCCAAAAGACAATATAAAAGGTCGGGTGGTTCTGATGCATCATGCAGACCACATCTGGTAACCACCTTTAGATGGCTCTTTCTCTGTGTTAGCTTACCCATTGGCTTTACGTTTCTCTTCAAAAGCCAATGTGCCTGTACACCTGATTAGCAATCGATGTTTCACTAGCTGGTTCTGATTTACCGTCCTATTGGAAACTACAATCTGGTTACTTTTCCGTTGGAAGGACGACTTTTGGCGTCCACTACCTGTTTCCAGCTGTCGAAAAGTATAGTTTCGCTCCTCATATACCAGAAAGACCCGATCTGGAGTACTCTTCGCTTTTTCCTTAAGCCTATAGTACAAATACAGGTCCGTTTCTCGCGCGCACTTTTTGAGGCTAAATATTGATGAGCGACACGAAGAAATTCAATTCTTTCTTATATTCACTCTTAGGATACAATTACTTGAATTGGTAAAAGACATTTCTCAGTAACAGCTTCGCGTCCAGGTACATGCCCACGACAACGAGAGATACAAGTGGAGCTGACATATCATGTTTAAATCAACAGCCTCCTTTTTGCTTTCTGTCAGCATCTACACCTGTAACCAACATGACAGCTACCAGGAAAGACAAATGACGAGAAATGCCACTACCGAAATTCTAAGTATAGATGCTTGTGCTATTTAAAGTCTCCAGGCGTGTGTCACTTTACATTCGCTTCAAGAACATCACTCTTCTCAAGCTGGATAAACTGTTTTTATATGCAAATCTTTTTCACAAAAATGATAGATAGAAGCTATTTACTGAACAGGTACTGCGTCTGCTTTGGGTGATCTTAACTCGATACCAGCGGAGCTTCTCTTCTTGGCATAAGCGTCATTGATTTGACGGCTAATAAGGTCAATAAGAAGACGATGTCGCCTAGCAGATTCGAATGGAATAATCATGGAAGATTTGGTATCAGATGGCATAGACGTAGAAGAGTGACGGATATCAGGGTACAATGATTTGGATGTAGACGTTTCTGCGGATGACGATTCCTTCTCTTCCGTGTCGGCTTGCTTCTGGATGGTCAGCTTGGACAAGTCGCTCGTGAGAATGTCCATAACGTTCTTCTTTTTGTTTTCATCGATGGTTGGCTTGACGACTTCTTCTTTTACTTTGGCAACTTGCGGTTTTGTAGCTGGTTTCGCCACGCCTTTACTATTGTCTGTAACATCTGCGTCCACTCCCTGGAACACATTGGCCAGTGTAGCCATATTCTTCTTCATTTCGTTCGAAGTACCCTTCGGTTTACAAGGCCGGAATGGTTGCAGCACATCCGACTTTTCGGACTTGCCGTCTGTCGGGTGCTTGTACTTGTTTGCAATGTTCCTGCTCTCGCCAGATTTTCTGTTGTTGGCGCTCATCAGATTCACGGCTGTGCGTACGTCAGGTGCAAAGTTATCATGCGCAATATCAGGAATAGCCGTATAGTGCTCTCGGTGGCCGGTCATGCTAAGCATTTCATTCGGGTTATACTGCGAAAGATCCATAGGTGACGGTCCAGCCATAGCATCTGGAGATGTCATTGTGTTCATTTCAAACTGACTATATAGGCCTGCTTGTTGGCTATCAGCTGGTGGAACTGGGTATGATCGTACGTATAGATCATGTTCCATAGAGGCTGAGGTTGGGTAAAGTGAGCCATTGTTTGAAGGAGAGGCAGGATCAAAAGAGATTGGCACTGCGTAAGGTGACATTCCCTCATAACCGTACAAGGACGAGCTTGAAGCAGCAGCTGATAATGGAGTGCGATCAAGCATCGCGGAGTCAGAAGGGACCTGGTGACCAATGTTATTGGCTAAGCGTTCAAGCCATGCATTGATTTCTTGAAGTTCTTGGTCGCTGTTGACATTCATGGTTAAATCGGCTGGTCTGACTGCACCAGAATCAAGCATTCCTTGAAGCATGTTTAATTGATCAGCAACAGCTAAAAAAAACAGATAATGCGTTAGAGCAGTTTCAGGTGATCATCAGGGAAGGGTTACGTACCAGGCGTATAGTCGGGTTTCTCTAGAGTGGGCAAGATCATGTTTGAGAGCAGCTGGTCGGGAGTAATATCGTATCCGTAAGCATCATAGCTGGCATGTCGTATCTGAGAGGGAACGGTTGGCGGTTTCTGGTTAAGACGTTGTGAAAACTCATTATTTGCTGGTCCAAAGTGATCGGAAGCTGACGTAGCCGGTGAAACGTTGCTGCTGACTGTTGACGAATGCTGATGCCAACTATCCGAATGGATATCTGTGGATGGCGTATGAGAAAGCAGATCCCTTGGGCAAGAGGTACTGGAAGGATCTTTCATACCATCAGAATACGTGCTGTGTGGAGGGGAAACGGGAACTCGATGAGGAGAAGGGCCGTCGGCAGCCATGGGTGACATATCGGTTTGCCTCGGCGGTGTGAGCGGTTGCATGATACGAGACGAACGCTGGCCGGTACGCTCCTCGTTGTGTATTTTTTCATGTTTCTTGAGATCCTGAGGTCTTTTGAAAGATTTCTCGCAAAACTAATAAACATTTGCTTGTTAGTCCATCCTGTGGAAGTACATGGTCAATCGAGAAGAAAGGAAAGAAGTATCTTACACTGCAATGGTGAGGTTTCAGCGGTACATGAACTCGTAGATGGCTCGTAATGTGGTCTCGCTTAACTACGGTTACGCCGCAATTGTCCCAGTGACATGTCAAACAGAGATTACCGGTCGATTTACGACCGACATGATCGTTGGTCAGGTGGCTGTAAAGTTGTTCGGCATCGGCGAACGGTTTGCTGCAATTGCCCCAACGGCAGATAAACATGGCCGAATCAAAGGGTGTTTCCATACAATAAACTGTGAGATAATATAAGGGAGAAGAAGGAAAGGGATGCCAAGAGCGCTTATATATCTGGGCATGCTTATAAAAATAAATCCATCTTATTTCTTGGCATACGGGATTTGTGGTGGCGGTTTTGATTCTGTGTAACTTTCAACGTGGCTGGTATTCACGATCCCCTCTCGCAAGCATTGGGCTTATGGAACAGGATTCAAGTTTCGGCCGCTGCCGCGGCTCCTTGTTCCATTGGAAAAACCGGTCTATTCCAGTCAATGTGCTACGCTGAATTCTGGGTTACAGGTCCCAGGTGCGCCTAACGGTAAAACTTTTCCAGCAATAATGACTTCTAAAATCGGCCAGCTATGGCTTTTCATAGATTTCCACCTTGGCATTCGACGTTCCGATGATGCTATATGTTGCTCATAGCCTTCAATTTCTCTTGAACTTTATAGATATGCGTCAGTCAAAATGTTCTTCATATGCACAAGATGATCAGCGTCACGAAAGTCTCAAGGTCCTATTGATGTCATGGTCAGCTTGCAATATCTCGGACTGGGACTCAGAAGGCCGAAAATGTAAGTTTGTAACCCTTGCCTTCTTATATAAAGAGCGGTACAGACGTCCTCGTGAGCGTATAGATTGGCTTGGCAAAAACTGAATGCATGAAGCCTGTACAGAATTTGGTCTTTCTGCTTTTTACATTGCGAGCACAGTGGCAACCATCAAGAGCGATCGACCATTACTTACGTTTTACCATCGTTTTGTTGCAGTACAGACAGGAAGAACTGACATTAACGTTGAATGCTTATACTTGGCGTGATTCAGCATTGCATACCAGCCAAGAATTGGTGGGCTTTTCGTTATTCCTCCATTCATCCCGTTGCATGACAGGAGAGCAATGCTATGGCCTCGCCAAGCAAGGACTTAAAGCTTCTTTCTTGACCTATTGAGCTAAACAGTGACAGTATTTTGTCTGTTTGTTTTCCGTTCTTTATTAGTCCCTCTACAGATGATGGTTGTTGAACGTCAATGGTACAATGGATATTTTTAGCAGACTTGAATACGAATGAATTGCTAATGCATAATAATATCAGGAGATAACAAAAAACTGTTACCGTTATATATACACACTTTGCGAAACTTGGCTTAACCAAAGAAGCGTTCAAAGGTCAATGCATTGTCTTCGGTTGGACTGGGAAGCATTTCAGCTGTAGCCGCTTGAAAAGGTGCAGCAATCAAAGACTTGTATCTAGTGATCCAGTATGGTGAATTCGTCCAAGAAGTAAGGCTACTAAGTTGATGAAATTCAAATGTGGTCGACTCTCTGCATTATCGTCTTCTTCCCCTTCGCTGCTGAGCCCGTCTGGCCACTGCAGAACTATGCGAGAATTAGAACCATGACTATTGTCCCAGAATTCCTTACCATTGACGCAGTACTCCAAGGCAATTGTACCAAGTGCAACGATTCCCCTAGCAAGTGAACTTCGAATTGGAAACGGTCCCAGCGAGCATCGAGTGCCTCAGCGTAAACGTCGTGGAAGGTGATCCAGTCATTCAGCGTGTTTCGGACGGTCCACTGCCCTTTAATTGACGACACGGCACTGATCACAGGGAACAAAAGATGACAAGAAATGTTGCAAAGGAACTGTTTCCACGGAAATGACTGTACTGCTGCGGCTACTGCTCAAAGACCAGTTCAAAGACTCTAAATGCCAAGACCCTTCGTCCTTTACACAGTGCGTGCGGATTACTTGGGGTTTCTTCCATTGATAGAAAAGACGAACATTTCCTTGGCTATCGCTAAATCGAACTGATTTGGTACTGCTGCCCTTTTTCTTTGCTGTTGTCGCAACATCAGGTGCTTTTGTCGATAAAGGCTGCTTCTTAGACAAGAGACACACGGTTGTGGTTGCGATTTCTTCATATGTTCTTGAATTCATATCCGCGGAGCATTGTGAAATCCGGACAAGATATATTATTATAAACAGATGGTGATGCGGTAAGCGAAGTCATTCAATAAAAGACGTATCTTACGCAGAAAAGGCGACCATTTATTAATTAGTACACCCCAGGACAATCGTCTAATCAATCATGCCATTGCCCATCTTTGCCCATAGAGAGGCCGTTTCATGATAATAAACGGAAAAGATGATATTTTATGTTATGGACTTACCAATGACATGTTCTCAAGACATTGTTAGGTAATGATCAACGCTTTTAGCTTTGATTTGGCGTCAGTCATACGTGAAGTATAAACGGTTGCTACATATGTATTACAGTACAGTTACGGTGAGCCGCCAATTCCTCAAAAACGCGGAGAACAAGGTAGGATCTCGTGATGCGCATTGACCGCATTACACAAGTTTTGCGGTTCAATGCCCGAAAAAACAATATGGTTACACGGTTATACCAACCTGCACTGTTGGAAAGCTACAGCCTTTATTAAAACGTTGTACGCCATGGCGAGTTTAAAGAAGCAAAATGACGAGAGTTTGAGTCCCGCTTGAACAATGAATTCATTATCTTGGAAAGCCTCATTTCGGACGGTGTTCTGATTAACGAGATGCCCTGTATATGCAGCAATGAAATAGCATATATGGAAGCGTTTCTTGCCACAAAAGAGAGATCTATGCAAAGGCTTGTGTAACACGCTATATTGCCGCTTTTGTGCTTACTAGTTTGCATCCTCAATCATCCCACTGTTTTGAATCGCAGACTCTGCTACAGTGCAGCGCTGTCAGAGCTTGTAATTTGGATATGTTATTTCTATGCTACTTGTCCGCTGTCGAATCTGCGATTTTTCGCCGTAGTCGATCGATCCAGAAATCGGCGGTTACACAATGCGCTTTCTTTCATATGCAGACTGTCTTTGACCTCTAATGCCAATGAACTTTGTAACGCTAGAATCACCAGTGCAACAATAAATTGCTTTCTCAGTGCGCGAAAATGAAAGTCAGTAACGCAAAGCATCATTAGTGTTTACGTTGAAGAGTTGCTTCTAGAAGGGTGAGCCTGTTCATATGAATTTTTCGTGTTTGGACTGGTGAATGATGGAGCGTGGCTCAGCTGATTTGATGCGTCATATCAGGTACAACATGTACAGGTTTTCTAGAAATGATACTATACGTATTGCATACCATAGAAGGAAATCGCCATCCAAGCTCGTTGGTGATTAGCTGAATGAGCCATTTCATACCAATGAACTTTCTGGACTTTCTTTCAACTTGTTTCATCGGTATCCAGTAAACAAACAATGGATCGGACCCCCATCATGAAAAGCCATATATGGACGATACTCTTTTGGCAAAAAGTCTGATATCTGACCAGCGATCACCGTTTTGGACTGCGCGCGGCCGGGAAAGGATACTTTATATACAACTTAAACATTGATGAAGCTATCGACAGAATAAAATATATATATGTAGAGTAACAAAGGGTAGGAGTGATACACAACAGGTATACAACAACATAAAGAGGTGGCAAGCAAGCATTGCATAATGCAGAAGGTTTAAATGCGCCTGTTCTTGGTTGCACGAAGCAACTCTGGCTGAGATCGCTTGGAAGATCTTCTGGTGGTCATCACTGAAAGCAAGGGATTGTTAGATATGAAAAGACGCAAATAATGATTTGACGTTACCATCATCCAATTTCTGACGTTTTTGAGACAGGTCTTTTCGGTGAGATGGAGGCTTTCCACGACGTTTCCGGTGAGGTTCCGCAGGCTGATCAGCAGACGCCGACGCTTTAAGGAGAATCAAGGGCAATATGCGTCTGCGAGCATTAATAAACCAGTTGCTGATTTGGTTCAGAGTTAAGCCTGTTTCGTTTTTGAGCCAATTCTTCTCGTCTTCAGTGGGATAAGGGTTCGTGCAATGCTCAATAAGCCATGTCTTAAGAATCGCCGTGACCGGTTTAGGCAAGTTTCCTCGTCGTCTGCGATTGTTCGCATGGTTGCCCGTGTTGACATGGTGGCTCAGTTCGTGAGAAGGTTCTTGTCGTGCAAAGTCTTGCAGAGTCGTAAGCGTCTGTTCAGGGAGGAGTTCGGTTGAGGTGGATGGTGGGGGTGTGATAGGGAGGGACGGGCTACGGATACCACCAGTGTCCGTGTTGGTGGTGGTGCTGCAGCTACTACTAGTAGTGGGAACAGGATGCGGAGAGGGTGATCGAGAGTCGTGAAGGTCGCGTTCTTCACGCGTGAAGGCCGAATATGGTGAACATTTAACCCAGATCTTGCTGGTAGTCACGAGAGCATTTGGTGCCATGGGCTGAAGATCCGAATAACTGGTGAGACTTGTTGTGGTGCTATTAGGATTGTGCGCAAGCGAAGCAGTATTGGGTCTGTTGTATTCATGAAAGAGGATAACAGGCTTGAAATAACGCGTCTGGGAAAAAGTAATGATTAATAGCCTAGTACAAATCGATCGAGAAGACAGCACTCACCGTTTGCCTCTCGTGAAAAATGCCTGGATAACGACGTTGATAAAAGTCATCCATAGGCAGTATCGAGTGTAGAGGTGGTAGGCGACAAGGCTCAGACATTGTTGATGAAAGAATGAGAAAAAGAGAAGGAAGGAAAGAAAGATGTATCGCGTGGGCTTTTATATCCCAATGGACTGGCAAAAATTTTGACAAGATGGGAAGATCATATCCTTAAAAGTATTGTGTAGTATTCCAAAAGTAGTTTCCATGCACCATCTCTATATCTCTCTCTTGTTTCCTTTGTACGTGACCTAATTGTTGTTTTGTCGCTCATTACAGAATTTTGCCCTTCCTTTTTGCTCTCTATCAAAATCTCATGCCCGGTTTCATTATCTGTTCTCTTTCAAGGGATCTTTTATTCTATTTACCATATTGGGTTATCAATGACATGATCTTGGCTCTTGTTCCGTGGCGCAAACCCTGTCAAGTCCAAAGCGTTACAGATGGTAAGGAGGATGAGAGGCGCCAGTGCAAGGGAATCAATTGTAAATCGTTGAATAATTGTGCTAAGTATAACTACAATTATACCCTTATACACGAGTATTCGACTCATCAAGAAGCCCCCAATAAACAAATCTCATAAGTGTGAAAAGAAGGCCTTTGTATGCACGACGCCTTTTGTTCTAGAATGCCTCTCTCTCTCATCAAGCCAATAACTGCGTGGAGGTCTGTTTCCTTTTCCGTTTTGTCGATTAGGCCTTCTAAAGAGGTTCATAATTACGCGTCCATCAATGCTAATATTGATCAATAAGTTGTGGCGAACGCAGGAATATTCCTCTCCCTCTGCAGTATTGAACTTCCTTCTTCTCTTTAGGCTCCCGAAGAATGAAGATCCGAACTGTCCTTGGTAGTCAAAGCAAGGGGGTGTTCACAGATCAAGACGGATTAGTTAATTGGGAAGCTGCAAGACTACCGCTTCTATGCGCTGCATTCGTAATCTTTGATGGGATCCCTTATTGCGGGGGAAACCGGGGAGGGAGACGTCGATCCGTCTTGATTCTACATGAGTTTCTCTCTTTCTGTGTGTGTGCGCGAATATACTGGGGTTAAAAAGAGCATCTAAGAGGTCTGCTAGTATGAATTACTTTCGGGATTGGTGGGTGGGGTAAGGAGTAGGAGAAGACACAAATAATAATAGGAACTTCTTACCCATCCTATACCGTCTCATCTATTTCATTGCTTTCTCTCTCTTATTAATTAAACTCATAATAGTAGCGTGATTCATCATATGCTTTGCGTTTGTCGCTATACCCTCTATGGAGAGAGTCTACAATCAGTTGTGCATCGCATTATTTCAAAAAGAAAAGAGATTCCTTCGCGAAAACATTTTCCCTGGTAATAGCCATTAAGAGGGTAAACATTTCATGATGGACCAAGGTTCTTCCGATGCACTACGTTTGTTCTCCTTCAAAAAGGCTAAATCAATGAGAATATAACCATACAAATTGCAAGACAATGCGGATCTTGTGCAACCGAGAAAACGAAGTTCCGACAATCACCACGCGAGCCAAGAGTGCATGTATTATACCATCAAAGATCAACTAGGCGCGTAGTTGGGCTTAATTGTCCTTATTATATCGCGCCTTATACTTTCTCTATATTTCGCTGTATGTCTCTTTCTGAGGCTGCTTTCAGGAATTAGAAAGGCGGAAGTTTGGGTATGTCAAGTTAAAGTTTCCATCTCAAAGTTCTGGATCACCACGTGGAATTTCCATTGCGCCATGTCAGAAGATTTTGATATCCATTGGAGTATTTTTACTGTAAGAAAGTACTATGCAGGAGCTCGTTCTTCAATATTGGGCTCGAGCCATATACTGGTCCCGTATTGCTCATCTTTTTCCCCCTGTCCCCTTTCCCGGGGCCTTGGCTCAATCTAGTGTGATATATCATTGAAAACTGAGCCGAAACGGAGCAGTGTTTGTTTCAAGTTGTGCATTTTCAACTGTCATCTCAGCTTCTTGATGGTTATTCGCTGTTGTGGTTTTTTCTTTGTTCACGTAGCGCAACTCACACAGACAGAAGAAAGACATTTGAGCTCAGAGAGTCAGTTCTTGCTTACATAGACAACCATCTTTTCCAAGTGCGCTTGATATACACTGTGAAAGGGGGGAAGTTCGCGGAGAGAAGGGGTTAACAAGTCCTTTCGTTGAGAGTGTTTCACATCTAGGCGCCAGAGACTTGGCAACTGCGCCGAGGAAGGGACCTCCATACTTTACTAAGAATACTCTGGTTCTTTACGAACTTTTACTATACCACACTCGAAAAGGTGTTACGATTGCTATATTAAGCACCATACCTGCCAGTAAAGAAGAAGATTTAATGAAAGGACGCAAAGATAAATCAGCGATCGAATTAGGACACAAACTGAGCGTTAGTTGTATTAAATGCTCGATTTTCAATGTTCAAGAGCAGGTTCTCCAACTTGGGCAGTCAAATTGCATCATTTCTCTTACTGATTCGATTGTTCTTGGGATCCCTAACTCCAGTTTCGGCCAAAAATGTTCGATGGGAACTGGGGAAGTGCGCATCATAGCCGCAGGTTCAGGCAGTTTTGCAGCCTGTGCTCTGTTCGGGGAATGAATGGAAGTGTCTGTCCATAACGATCAATATTCACAGAATGCATGGGTTGCATTCTGCAAGCAAGTGCTGGAACGACAAGTTGCACAGCAATCAAGTTTTCGTACATGTTCCCAGTACATGACCATTCATTTTCGTTATCTTTCCTTGGAACCGATGTTCGGGTGATTGCTCTTCCGTTACATCTGCAAGCTTCTTTTTCTCTTGGATGAAATGTGATTTTCCCAACGTTAGTTGAACTACGCCAACATCAGAGATTGCCCGAAGCTCTTCTTTGCCAACCACTGCTACGTTAGCACAGTTGTCTTGGCTGACTTGGCACGCGTTGTCAACGCCTGAATGTACGCTTGATGTGGATTGAAACCGGCTTCGTCGTCGATGTCACCGCGAGGGAAGTCGAAAACCCGGTATCCAACGTTATTGAAGAAAATTCCCCGCCGGCGAACACTACGTGCAGAATATCTATCGCCATAGACACTTGTCTATGTGCCTCTTTTGCAAAATCACATTTGATAAGGCCGAGAAACTGCGACGATCCAATGATAACTCAATCAAAGAGGACGCACCGATATCTATCGTATACTGCAACGTTCAAGATGCACAAACTATCTTTCATAGAGAGAGGACTACAGTGTGGACTTCAGTCAGTAACGGAACCGTCTCCTCTTGCAGGGAAGAGCAGGATTCCGGACTGAAGGGACATAGACTATGCTGTTGTTCGAGTGCGTGGGCGACCGCTGCGCCGTTTTCCTCGTTCGTGCAGACCTTCAGGCATTCTCTTAGGACACACTCTAGAATAAAAAAGAAGCCAAGCTTCGCCAGATTACCAGTGTCAGATCCGTCCGACATTCCTCAGCTAGCAGTTGCAAAGAAATGTACTTAAAACAAAAAACGGCGTCGCTTTTCATCTGCAAAACGCCAAGAGAACATACCATGTCAATATTTTTTCATAGGTATCACTGCTTTAAAGAATCCTGCGTAGTTGTCACTACCATTCGATACTGATTTTAGGCCAAAAACAATTGCGATAACAATGCGGAAGTAAATTGCTGTCCCGAATAGATGGATTGTTGCAAAATCCATGCTGCTTCGCACAGGTCCACGGGACACGACCCTAAGCTCCGAGAGGATCGCTTCACTTGCTGCCCTCCTAATGAGCTCTATCCTTCGGCGCAAGATGAAAAGTCCTGACGCTTGATATTGTAGTGCCAGTCTTACGGTACCACTACCTGAATTCGGCGAGACTTTCCTGTAGAGGTAGTAGCAACAGTAGATAGCCAATGACGCAAGAGTTTGGCTACTTTGTATGATAATTCATGAACGACAACCAAACATTGCTGTAGACAGAACAATGACATATGATAATTGTTTCACAAGTCCATGCATTTGTTGTGTTGGGAGTGAGTTGCGTTTGTATAGATAGATAGTTGTACAAAAGTTAAGAAGGCGAAGTTGTTGTTATTTACACAGTTTCTTTTAATTCGTTGAATTCTTGTTGTAATTTATTAATCTTCTCTTTTACTTTGCGAATCCTTGCTTCTCGTGATGTTTCGATAGCATACTGGAAAGAACCCAGTCAACGATCAACCGGTATGAATGAATTTCATTGTAGCATCCTTACTTTGAATTCGTCCCAGGCCTGCTTTGTTTGAAAGTCTTGCCACTTTTGAATAACCTCCAGCTCACACTCCCGCCAATGCTGTATCTTCTCCAGTTTTTGATTCCGTGTTTGAACAAGTTGTTCAAGTATGCGTAGGTATTCTGGGTCATTCACAGTGACATCTTGGGTCTCGTCTTGATCGTCATCGCTGTCAAAAAAAAATAATGACCGAATAAATATGTACTCAATGAAAGAAACGGTACATGTCGAATCTCACATTGGTACTGACTGATGTCTCAGAGTAGTTGGAGTTGCGGATCTGATAACACGAGGTCTTCCTCTTTTTCTCGGGTTAAGGCGAGGTCTGCCTACTGTTCTTTTCATACTGTTATGAGGGGAGACAAGAAAATTTGACCTCCCTCCCAATCAATGCAGACAGAAAAATGGCCCCTTTTCCGCAGAAATCTGGGTTTGACTTCTTGCTGGTCCAACAAAAAGAAAACTATCCAAAAGTGAAGTAACCAACTACGGTTTACTGATTGTGCGATTTGTTGGTAAAAAAGTGCAAATTAAGGCATTAATCTCTCCGGGTCGACCAGAGCAAGGCAAAGCGGCACTTTGAAGCGCAGTAGACTATAAACTTCAACCGATTGAACGTCGATCTTTCCGTGAACTGTGCAGGTAGCTGCATCGCAAGAAAAAAGAAGACCATCAAATAAGGTTGCACAATAACGATAGTCTGCACGATACCGTTGCGCCACTCCAAACATTTCGCTGAAAACGACCATTATTTTAACAGCTGTAAAAAAGATTGGACTCCAGGTAAAACCCAGACCATTCCTTTTCCCGTCTGGCCAAATGTTGGGGGCCACGTGATGCTCTGATAAGGCAGACTTCGCTGCAGTAAATGATGCATCCTTTTTGGGGTATCCGTACACGGAACCGAAACAGATAGCATCGAGTTTATCTAATGTGCTGCAAGCTTACTCTTTGTCAATTAAGGTTCGCGGTTTTGTTTATAAGCTCGTTTTCCTGTTGAACTCCGCGTTCTGTCGTTTCTTCTGGTTCAAGTTTTTTCTGCCCTTTTTTCGATATTTTTCTTTTCAAAAGGAGGTTGTAGAGACGAAAGCGGAAGAACAGAAACCTTTTTCTTTCGGCCTGGAGTTCTAGTAACAGCACAAAGCTCTGGTTTACCGAAATGGCAAACTTGCTCACGATCAACAGCAGCCCCGGTGCATGCGACGACACGCTCGATATTGATGCTCTCTTCCGAGAACAACTGGCTCCTTTACTGCAAAAGTTCAAGTACCGGCTATCGCAATTTGAGCAGTCGGTGAACAATGACAGTAAGCGCTTGCAAAAGTACAGCCGAGCCAAGATTAAGCGTGCGTACACGTTGCTCGAGACGCTGGACAAGGAATGGCACCGTCGCTGGCAAATGTGCTCAGTTGTCGATAACAACAACAGAAAGCAGCAACAACAAACGATGGTGTTCTCGTTCCTGATGCAAACGCTAGAGCAATCCCTGGCCGACTTGTCGGAAAAGTATCACGAGCTCGAAGCTACACTTGTAAAGTCAGACGACTACTTTGAGGCTAGACTGGATGATACGATAGACGCCATGATGACCAAAATCGAAGAAGTCGACGGCAAAATTTCAGACGCGATAGACCGCGCCATAGAGATGCGGAACAAGGTGCATGAGAAGATCCATGAAGTCGCAGGCCGGGCCAGCGAGCAAATGGACATCCTGAAGCATGCTATGGCCAAAGGAGCCAAGCAATTACTGCACTATGAGGAATTGCCCGCTGCCTGGAGAAATAATAAGGTAACAAGATCACCATCATTGCCCGGACTATTCAGTATTAACACTTATGTAACAGTACATCCATACCGGTTATCGATTCTTATCGACTCCGGCACAATGCTGGCACTCGCTCCTCTACCTGCACAATGAAACAGGCAACATTTATACGCATCTTGTCGGTTTTCTCGTCTTCTTATCCATCGGCATTTATGAACTCTTTTATTCCTCACTCTTGTCTGAAGCGCCAGCCATCGACCGCGTCATCTTCGCCATCTTCTTTTGCGCAGCCTGCAAGTGCTTAATGTGTTCCACTGTGTGGCATACGCTTTCAGGCATCAACGACTATCATCTCTTTAAGCGGGTGGCGTGTCTGGATTATGTCGGCATTTCGGTGCTCATCTGCGCAAGCGTAGTGCTGACAGAATATTACGGATTCTACTGCAATGATATGTGGCGCAATACGTACATGCTCGGCACGGGCACTCTGGCGATTATCGGCATTATTATACCTTTCATGGACTGGTTTGAGAGACATGGTAAGGTTTTCTCCCATTCTTGGCATTCGGCTTAACTAAGGTTGCGGTTTATAGAAATGAAGTGGCTGCGCATTGCCTTCTTCATTACGCTGGCTGCGTCAGGTGCCTTCCCACTCGGCCATCTATTCTCTGTTTATGGTTATAGAACGCTGATGGACTGGCTGTCTCCGGTACTCAAGTCGATCGGATGCTACCTTCTCGGTGTTGTTGTCTATGGGAACCAATGGCCAGAAGCCTTCTGGCCGGGCAAGTTTGATCACCTCGGACACTCTCACCAGTTATGGCACCTATTTGTCTGCGGCGGGATATGGTATCATTACACTGCTGCAGTCAGTTTCTTTGCCCAACGAGAAGCGCTCGGACTGTGTCAAGTAGCATGAACAAATACCACAGACAACCCTCTGTTCTTCCCTAGACAATTCCTCCTTTTTTCATTATTAGTCTCCAGAGCATATTACTTCTTTATTACATACACATTTTGCAGTTTGACGATAACAACGTTTAGAGAGATAACTGCGCCACGACAGCAGCATGGTTCCTCTTTTGGAGCGTAGTAATTAATAAGCATAAGGGTGCAGGGTTCAGTGTGCGTGCATGATCATTCTTATATTACCTGCTTCGTGCATTCGTTGGTTGGTTGGATGGACCCTGCACTGCATTATGGCGTCTCGAAAGGCAAAGATGTTGGGGGAAAGATGCACCCTGACGCCCATGACCTGTATCACAAGGTTCAAGCAAAATGTTCTCATGCTCAGGACTATTGTTGTCTCTGTTCCTCGACGTCATTATTTTTTCCCCTTTTCACTCGTTTTCCTTCTTCTTCTCTTCCCTTCTTCCTCTCTTTTGTCTTTTTCGGATCAAAGTCTCGAAATGTACAATGTGCAATTCCAACACCCGTCGTTTGGGCCACCACAGCGACAACAACCACAACAGCAGCACCAACAACAGGATACTATGGGTTCGCCTTTGACGACATCCTCGCTCGACTCGCCCCCACACCCGCAGCATCAAAAACTCCAATCCATGATGTCCTTTAATGGTAACCCTCCAGCTTCGCCCAAACCTTATCCGTCTTCTTCGTCTACCTCAGCGTCTTCTTCAAGAGTCTATCATCCGTACAACACTCCCACGCCAAACTTTTCACAGCCGGCCCAACAAGCACAAGCAGCAGCAGCGATGGCTGCAGCCGCTGCTGCTGCTGCTGCTTCTGGCGCCACGCCACAACCGTCCTTGCCGTCAAACACCAGAAATGATATGTACTATGCTGCTCAAACCTCGGCAGCGCCACCTGACCATCCACACTGGACTGTACCGACGTCCGCCACGACGACGTCTTCAGCAGCAACAAATGATCATTCATTCTCGACAAAGCAGCAGTCCGATCCCTCATCGATTCCGACGGGTTATGAAGATGAAGCGCAACAGCGACAGTAAGTAGGAGGCGATTGGTGACTGGACTATGGGAGGAACACGTGAGTTAAAGTTGGTCCCGATTAAAATAGCATGCAGCAACTTTTTGAGAAGAAACGACGAAGGAGAGAATCGCATAATGCAGTAGAGCGTCGGCGACGCGATAATATAAATGAACGCATCAATGAGCTTGCGACGCTTCTACCGGACCGAGACGCGACAAAGGCCAACAAGGGCATGATTCTGAGAAAATCAGTCGATCATATACGTATCTTGCATGAAAAGCTCGGTCAATATCAACGACGTATACAAGAACTCGAGAACTTGGTGGAAATGTACCGTATGCGTAGTGGTGGCAACTTGGGCATGGATCGTCAAGAGGCCCATGCAGCAGCGGCAGCGACCATGATACCTTCAGGTCATCCATTAGACTTATCGAGTATGCAGCCACATCTTGGCCATGATCCATTCCGACGAGATGGTTGACCTAGCCTGTAAACAGTCTTTTGATCTTTTTGCCCCCCTTCTTGTCTATACCTTATGTATTCCGTATGTGTTGTATCTCTATATACCTTCCCTGACTCAACACCCCCTGCTGCGCTTTTTCCTACTATATGCATTATATATTCTTATATGGGCATTGCACCATTGTACTCTAAATTTCAACTGAAAACAGAAAGTTCCCATTTCATTTAATCTGTATCGTGGCCAAGCGATATCGATCCTTCGCTGGTATAAGTCCCACCTGGCCCGGTACGACCCATTTTCATTAAATGGAGCTTATCCAACTGGACAGTACCAAAATCTAGATCGCCGAACTCCTTCAAGATGGGTCGAGCATCAAACGGTTTCCGTTTTTCTTTCGATGATTCGTTTTTGCGATGGCTTGTGTTGATCAATGTGACATGCATCTACGAAAATAAAAGAGGTGAGCGCGCGGATTCGGTCGGACCGATACCCGTTATCAACGTGCCTTCAGGGGTCGGTCATCGCGTATCATGAGATCCTCTTGCACCATCTTGTCAATAAGTGCAGCTATCAAGAAAAGGAGCTTTGTTATTAAGTTGTCATCGTGCAAAAGAGATTGAGTTTTTCACATTACCACTGAATCGACTGAGGGCTTCACCTTCTTCCTCTTTTGGCTCAATGTATAATACATGGGCGTGTTCTGGATGTGCTTTCGTTACACCCCGCACGATGTCATATAGAAGCTTCACTTACCGGGATCCGACTGCATAATGCGAAGTTGTTTCAACTGTACCGTAGGAAACCTCTTCTTGTTCGAGAGGAGGTGCTCTTTGACGAGCAACGGTCCTTGAGTTTTCAAGAAGCGCACGGCCCGCTCAATCTCTGCCTGATCAAGCAGCTTACATACGCCCAATGTGATATGCAAATTCTCAGGGATTACCAAAATGGATGGATCGATGCCATCACATGAATAGCCAGGTGACAAGATCGCAGACTGGAACTCTGTCAGTTTCCGGGTCGCAAAGGCAGATACAATCGGTAACGATATAAAGTGAGTCGGCCTCGAAGTTTCGAAAGCTCGCTGAATCATTTGGTCGATCACTTTTTTTGCCTTTTCAATCTTGTCGATTGTACCCTTAATCATGATCGTATCCCTTTCCCGGTTAATGTCAATGCGTGTACCGGTTTCGATACGAATACGTTTCAGTGTGCTGCCTTTCTTGCCTGCATACGCAATATGTTTAGCGTTTCTATCCCACTGTTGTTTTCTTCTTAATAAACCAACCAATCAATAAGCCATGGTATCGGGGCTGGACAGGATGATGGTACGTAACAATTTCCTCTGTGTAGATGGTCTCATCGTCCGAGACTGCATGAGGGAGGAGGGATCAGCGAACAAAAGAGGAATGCACCCCCATGCATAAGTCATTCCCAATCGAGCAATTGTTTACCAGATCGACGACGTCTGTTGATATGAGAAGCAGCCTGAAGCGACTGCGTAGACACACGGTATTGTCTGCCTTGCACTTTCACGATGCTCATGCCTTGCATGGACTTGAAGACTCGAGAGGCATGTTGCTGGCTGCTGCTACCGGAAGCCATAACGGGAAGAGAAATTTTCGTTCAAGAGCTGCCCTGTACACTTGCCATTCTATACAACTTTGATATACAGTGTAAAACTCAATGATTTTTTATTCTTGATCGATACCATATCCCGCTATTCTACAACTGGTATTACGTGGAAGCGATGATACCATGCCTTCCAGGTTATCTGGCATTTGTACAGTCACGAGAAGTTGCACTGGGCGAAGAGCGTTTTTCCAAAAGGGGTAAAATAAAAGAAAACTTCTTTGATCGCAGTGCCCAGTGATGCCAATCATGGCGTTCCAGCGGACGAGAGAGGCTCCCATGGATTTCGAGTACGATCATCGCCCATTTCCTGCCTTCAATATCTTTACGATGGCTGCTGCTCACGAGAAGAAGCAAGACACAGGTGAGTGCTTCGTGTCCCACTGATCTTTGCCGTTCCAACAAAAAGGCTGAAGGGAACCGATGAATAGATCCCGAGCCAATAACATCAATTAAACCACGACAACCTATGCTACCTAA
This sequence comes from Thermomucor indicae-seudaticae, assembly GCA_000787465.1. Lineage (NCBI taxonomy): Eukaryota > Fungi > Mucoromycota > Mucoromycetes > Mucorales > Lichtheimiaceae > Thermomucor > Thermomucor indicae-seudaticae. The sequence continues at coordinate 29,708 of JSYX01000151.1, forward strand.
ATCATTTTATACTACGCTAGAGAAGACGTCGACCGCGGCCACGCAGGAAGTGGCAGCGCGATTAAGCAGTATGCGCCTAGACGATAACAACAAGACGGAGCCTCCAGACGATAAACCGCGGGAGGACAGTAATAATGAACCTGCACAAGCAACAGCAACAATAAAAGAACCAGACACGACACAAACAGACGACGACGATAACAACAACACTACTAATGAGGACGTCTGCATTCAACCTTCTACTAAAGTTCCCGAATCCCCTTCTTCGACCTCCCACCATTTGCATCAACACATTTACCCGCCCTCTCATGATCCCGAACTTCAAAGACATCAATGGACACTTTTGCTATCAGGGTAAATGCTTCCGGGATCGCGTATACGTCTGCCTGGAAAAACAAATCTCATATTGTTCGCTTGACTAGGGTTTTGCAGATGGGATGCAATATGGTGCTTTTTGCCATGGTTGTCTATATCACTGTTCAGTTTGCAATCGCCTTAAAGCACGATGTGGCTATCAAGATGATTGCGTATGAATCAGGTAAAGACCCGCCAGGCGTTTTCTTGCCATGGTTTTGAGCGTCTGACTGAGGCTGTTTGGCGCAGATCGACTGGAAGAGCATTATCATTGTCAGGCAGAATATATAAAGAACCAATGTGACCCGTCTACACGAGCGCCTGCAATAGACGAACTGTGTAGACAGTGGCAGCAGTGCTTATATCGCCCTCTGTGGACTGGAAAGTAAGGCATTTCATTTGCAACAGGCTGGTACAAATAATTGGTAGTTAAACCGAGTCTCTGTGTGTAGGACACTGGTGCTGGCGGAAACGTTGGCTGAAATGGCCAATGGGTTTGTCGACAAGATATCGGTTAAGACAATGGTAAGCGATTAGATACAAAAAGAGGCTCGGGTATACATAAGCTAACGACTTGTAGTTTTTTGTATTATCATTACTAATGACGTCTATTTGGGCTTCGAGCGTGAAGTCCTCCTCGAAGGCGAGCGTGGCGAGCTTACGAGAGGTCCCAAAAATGGTCGGATACCAGGAGAATAGGCCAAAAGAAATTGCATGGCATCAATAAATCTTGTACATTCTTGCCTATGCTAAGTTATACCCCAATAAGTTTTGGATTCGATTTCCCATTATATAGCCTGTAAGCTATACGTGAGACATGCTCCAATAAGCTACGTTATAACTTTCGCTGGAAACGGAGGCCATACCAAGAGGACTGTAACTGCATTGCGCTTCGGTGTTTAAAAATTATGTCTATGTGTTGCCCCGTTTCTCGCTGCTGTTATCTGCACTTGAACACACTTCACTCATGCAACCGTTTAACAAATACTATCCACCGGACTGGACACCCGATAAAGTATGTAGACCAAACGATAAGAGAGATTGTCTTCTCTAAAGGCTGACATACTTGTGTGGAAAGGGATCTGTCAATAAATTTATTGGGAAACATCCACTTGGCGATCGTGCACGGAAGATCGATCAAGGCATTCTTATAGTCAGGTGCGCTCAACTTCCTTGCCATCTTCATTTGACGTTTCTTTTTCTTTATTCGCGGTATGCCATTTGTGGTTGAAAGAGAACAATACTTATCTTTCTTCTTCTTGGGGTTGAACAAATTCGTCAAGATTTGAGCTGCCATTTAACATTTGGTGTACAGGATGTGACAACCATATCGGCAAAGGTACAGAAGTGTCATACGTATATTATACGCCGAAAGGTATACTCATGTGCTTTCCTTTTCCAGGCGTTCGTTATAATGCAGAAAAGAAAAAGATTGGCAACTATTACAGTACGCCAATCCTCCAGTTTCGTATGCGGTGTCACTTGTGCAGCAATTGGATCGAAATCCATACAGATCCCAAGGTAAGGGGACGACAAGTGTGAGAGATAGATTGCATAGCTTATATGTAACATGAGGTTAGAATGCTGCATATGTGGTAGTGAGCGGGGCACGTAAAAAGGTCGAGGAATGGGAACCCGAAGACAGTGAAGTGATCCGCTTAAAAGATGAAGAGACCAAAGAACGACTTGAGAATGACCCGATGTTTCGACTGGAGCATGAAGTCCAGGACAAGGTGGTGGCCGAAGAAAAGATACCAGTGTTAACACAACTCCAACGGCTCAATGATGTCCACTGGAGTGATCCATATACCCGCTCACAGCAGCTCCGTCGCAAGTTCCGAGAAGAGAAAAAAAGAGAAAAGGCAGTCAAGGAAGTGACAGAACGGTTACGGGATAAGCATTCTTTACATATCGATTTGCTGCCGGAATCACCGACCGACCAGTTGCAAGCTCAAATGGTGCATTATGGAGGTAAAAGGCTGATACTGTTTTAGGTAGTCTAAGGCGGTGTTTTCAATGTCTTTCTTTTTGTTTGCAGGTGCCGTAAGGATGGATGCGGATAAACGAAAATTGGAAACAACAGTGGCACCGCTTTTCAAAGGGAAAAAGAAGTTAAAAGCGAGTACTGCGGCTCAGGAACTTGGTCTTCGAGCGGCCATGCGGACAAAGCTCAAGACAGACCCATTCTTGAAAGGTGCGGATTTTATCAAAAAGACAGAACCGCAATCACAAGCTCCCGTGGATAATGTACTTGTTAAACCCGTAAAGAAGGATCAAGGTATGTCAAAGGTAGGAATAAGTCATGTGAATTGGTTTCTAACACGAACACGCTATCCAGACAATGACAGCAACAGCCAGAAGCAGCTACCTTTAGTATCGTATACTGGGTCTGATTCTGAGTGATACTAGTACATATTGAAAACGAAGCTACCACTCTTTAAGTTCTATCATCTGCATCCATGCAATAACAATCCATGCCCAGAAAGTGCGCCTGATAAATCGCGCTTTAAAGTGATGTTTGCGTCGAACCAAAGTGCTCACCTGCGCTGACCGGCGTTCAATGTTGCTTCAGAAGCATAATTTGTACTGTGTTCAATTTAGATTCGTCTGCCCGGATTTACTTCTGCCTTACTCTTGCAAATTTGGTTTCAGTCAAGTCAAATCAAAAAGCCTGTCCAGACGTGTAGTCAGACGACCACTAGCATTAACGAAAAGATCGTTACAAGAAGCGACTGAGCTCCTCGGACAGCATCAGCAATAGGCTAATAATGAAGATTTTGGAGTTGCTCTTACGGTAAGCTCTTCTTTATTAGCTCTTGGTTTAATGCATGTGGTAAACTACTTTACATCCAAAATGGTGTGCGACAACTAATGGCAAGTAGAGAGTAAAAGTAAAGTCTGCAAGAGCGGGATAGGTCTTCCTTTCAGTTGACGCAATTTCGATCAGCGCAGAAAGGTTAGTTCATATTTACACATTGAGCAAAAAGAGAGGGCGATGTAATAATTATGACGACTTTTTCATGGTTGGACCTCTTCCATGATGTGATATGGATTGCAAGGGTTGATGGTTACGTTCTCGACAGCGAGCAAAAGTTGAGCAGGGGATGTGGATTGTTGTACGGCGTCGTTGGATCCCATCGTGTATATCATGACTTCAACGAACAGTGGAAACTGCTGGAAAAAGTCTTCCATATCTTCTGTGATCAATGGTTGGCCGTCCTGCATTTGGTGATAAGTATAGACATGACCTGTTCGGACCTTGATAAGAATCCTGGAGAGGCCTGTCATGGTGGCTGGTCTTGATTTGAGTTTATTGATGATATCTTCAGCCAATAGTTCGACGCTATCTTCAAGGATCGGTAATCGTTCGTACGCACAAGAGGTCGGATGACGATAAATCTTGTTCTCCAGCCATTCTTCGAAAACCCGAGAAATGAGCGAAGCTCCTTTGGTATTTGTATTACCAAGAGTCGGTAACTGGATGCGTACATACGATCATGGTAAGCTGGGAGGGATTTCTACCTCGCTTGGAAAGTCCTACGTTACCGAAATGAAGCGGTTCCCGCCGTCCATAAAATAGGTGTTCTGGTGCCGAGAGACACGGGCATCGGTTGGGTCCAACATTTCTTGTTCGAAACTGACGATATCTTGATCTATACTTGGAAAGCATGCGTGGTTGTCCGTCGAGTCAGCGATCGTACTGAGCGTAGCACCCGTTGTGGTTTCTGTCTCGTCGTCGAAATAATCCTCTTCCTCATACCGGGCGTAAATTCTTGAAGATGGAATAGGGATAGGTGCGGTCTTTTGAACCTCGCTGGCAGGTTGGTGTACTTCTATCATCGGATCAGAACGGTTATGAACACATAACGAAGCAAGTTATATATTTATATATATACCAGCGAACATTTGGCTTTTGGATAGAAAAGAGAAAAGAAGTGGGAGAGAAAGCAAGTGCAGTGAAACTTTCTATTTGGGTTCCGCGGAAGATCATTGATTACCCTATCGGGTTATCTTCATCTGTCACTTCGACACCATGCTGACATCGCTGTAGAAGGGGGGGTATGTCATACAACAAGGGTCAAAGCTGCACAGTTATCAGAACCTGCATCTAAAGCAGTTTTTCCGGCGCTTCTGTAAGGTTTCCCTGTCTGCCGTTGCTTTAATCCCACAATTCGGTCCGCGAAATCTCCAATGCTTGTTCACGATCGGGACAATGGTGAACTTTAAATTTTCACGCGATAAACGGAAAGTGAAAAACCAGAGAAGGTCATGGAGGCTCCTTCAGCTGACTTCATGTTGACCTCGACAGAGAGAGTTTTTCTCAATGTCGAGTGTTGATGCCTTCCAAACTTTCTGTCGTCGCCAGAAAGAAGCAAAGCTATCATAGTACGTTGGGTGGGCCTTTCTTTACACCATCCAGGGTCTCCAATCGGCTTCACAGTCGTGGCCCCCTTTTATTCAACACCCCTTGCAGGGAAAAGAGCGGGAATATTACGTTGGTCGATCCAGGAACTGTGTGGTCACAGACAACAAACCATATTATTTATTAGCACATGGCTCGGGTCACAACTGTTAAGCTTTCCGGTTCCCCGCTTCCTATGTATTATGATACTTTATCGATGAAGAGTGTGGGTGAATCACGGGGCTCCGCCACATGAATGGGAGATGGGATGATATATGGCTTACACTTTTATTTTTCTGCCGACTCCGTGTGAAACCCGGGACAATCCAGCAAAAAAGGCATTCTTTTGAGCCATTGTTTTCACTGGAGTTCTGTATATGTACAGACCGTAATGACTAATCGAATCAGCATTTTCAGCGCTTAGACTTGACGGCGATGTTAAATGCTCGTTGATCGATCTTATCCAGAGCGATAATAGATAGCGATCCGCTATGTGCTACTTGTTATTCGCCGAATCGGCTGTTTACCATTTTTACAAGATCTTGATAAGTGTGTCACCGACAGAACACTATTATCGATATTTTTTATCTCTTATTGATCTGTCCTACGGCTTGGTTCCGGATCTCTCGCCAACCTGTGCAACGGTGACCTGAATGCTGGCTGCTTTTCACTGCCTTGATCTCTTCACGATTTCGCGCTCAATGAAGTTTTCTTTAGAGCGATAGTCAGCAAAAAGTCGCGCTGCCGGAATGCGTTCCTGTGGAAGATAACGGGGTCGGATTATAACTCTCAGATTTGTTCGTCTGTCGCCAACATCAGTTAGCGCTGTTCTCTTTTATCCGTCTGCTTATGCCTGAGATTTTGAGGTCAAAAGAAAGACGGGGCGTAATCCTAGCATCCCGATGCTCGCTTACGATAATGTTGCCGTATAAAAGCCGGGATCAAATTGAGCTTTGGGATATAAAAGAGAACAACTTACCAGTCGTAGATGCTCTTAACTAACAGTTTTACTGCACGGATATTAAAGAAAGCAACCTTGCCATATCCAATGCCCTTCCAGGATTGCAACTATCTGGAACTCACACATTGGCCTTTACCTTCGCTGGTTCAATGCCAGACGTGCACTTGCGACTCAGCTCTGCTGTAACGAGGTTCATTGCTTTACTGTACCGAAGGAAAGAATCCGTTGGCACTTGAACCGGAGCTGTGAACCTCTCGTTCTCTTGCGCAGAATTAGTGAGAAAGCTGCTTATAGCCTAGTACTTTGAAAGTCCCAGCTAGAGATAATGTCTTTGCACATTTACAGTTTATGCAACTAAACATCGCGTTGTAGTACAGTCAAGTTTGCAGTGAATGTAAAATGCAAATAGGATGCAGAAAAGATCGAATATGCAGGAAGAGAATGTACTATTTACGAATGAGTACAGCAGCTTTTGGACAAGGAGGATTTCCTTACCGTTTACGTCAACCCAATTCTGTTACGGGGAGGGAGGGAAAAGTTGGGGCTGTCATCGCATACTCTTTGCACAGTCGTAAACATTTCCTGCAGGCGTTATATGAATGCCAACAAGCACTTATGTCGTGTACGCCCAAGAGAGAGGCAACCAGGGCACTTTGAAAACGAAAGTGGACGTCATGGGCAGCAGCAAGCAAATATATAGAAAAGCTTACCTTTCATTGTGATTAAAGACGTCCAAAGAGGAAAAAGGACAATGGTTGCTTCCGCTCTTATATACGCATCGAAAGATGCGACACGTCATATTGGGAATTTGCCCAATAACAGGATGCAACATTCCATATATGCTGCAATCGGTTCGATTATTTTCATTATATGCTTGATAAGGAAAGGCACCCGTTCGGTTGCGCTTGCTCTTTGACTGGTTCATGTGCAATAGCACGTCATACAAAAATACGGAAGCTTGCTGTCACCTTATCGGCAAACGCGCTGACTAAGGGAGTGAAAACATGGCGTGTTGTCAATCTATGAGTCCGCTCTGTCCAGGTGCTCGGCAAGAGCAGCAAGTTCCTTTTGCTTCCTACGGAAAAGCTACCCTCTTGAAGAGCTCACCTGGAAACCAGTCGGGAAGCTCGCGTACGCCTCCATGATTGCTGGCGAGGTCGACGCGGCACGAAGCCGTACACAATCAACGACACGTATCCGCTGTGTTAAAAAGCAGTAAAAAGATCAATCGAAACCTTTTCCTTACTCTCGACTTTTCTCTTGACTGGTGAACATACTCTATGTTGAGAAATTAAGTGAGATGAGAGAGAGCGTATGGCGCGCTTACGATAGGTTGATCCGCGACAACGCGGTCAAGTCCATAGACCACGAATTCAAGAGTACGATCCAAACCGTCACGCAGCAAACCCAAGACTACGGCAATATTTTAAGGTACGCACACTATGAAGCAAACTCATTTTAAAGACGCAAAGCATTGTAAATATGTACGCAAAAACCCTCTTTCACGAGCATAAATGTTTGAACAAGTAGCGCATAGCAAATCAAAGAGAAAGCGCTAAGAGGTCCGCCACAAATGCAAATTGCAAGGAGAAATCCTGTACTATGAACCGCACCATATCCGCCCCGAAACCGGTATAAAGTATTCGTCGTCTAGCTTACAGTCTACAAGCAAATGGTCTCCAGACATTCTCTTTTCACGAAAAGATACCTCTTGATCACAGACGCAATTCCTTAACGAGTTCCTCCTCTGGTTCCCGACCCAATGAGCTGGCTGTAATTGACAAACGCGGAAAAACGTTTAATAAAAGCAATCTTGTTTGCTCCAAGACATTTCTAGTGTTCGGATGGTTTAATAGGACGTATTAGAGAGGAAGATCAAAAGGGGAGTTGCATTTAATGCTTTTTTTGCAAGACCAGCTTATAAGCGAGTACGCCAACCACTGCAAGGATCGGGATAGCGTAACGGAAGAACCTTGTCAAGCCCCCAGTTTCAGTAAAGGTCATATATATACAGTCTTTCTCTCTTCATTCAACTTACGATCCACTCGACTTTGGTTCTGGAAGTTCACCGGCGCGAATAGCATTGTATTTGTGGTCGGTCTTACGAGACTAGCAGAATTGCCGGCGCCTCAGCCGAACTGAAATCAAAACGGACATATCAAAAACTCACCGCTTCGTCGAGTTCACCAATCAAGTACTTTTCCAAGATTTCACGAGCCTCGTCCGAATGACCAATGTCTTCGAAAGCTTCAGTGGCATCGCGACCTACGGGTTGGTTTAATTTTTCGAGTCAGCGGAAGAGTGTATGCCGCCGCGTTTTGTCTTACTGATACGCTACCTGCTTCGTCCAAAAGAACCTCCTCACCTTTGTACGTTGCAAAAAAAGGCACCGTTATCTTTCACGTGTTTCTCTCTCTTTCACTCTCATTCTGAACCTACCACCAGGATGCTTGTAATTGGCAGAGGGGAGTGTTCATAATGAATAACGCGCCCAATGAGAGAGAGAGAGAGAGCGAGTGGCTTACCTCTTGCACAAACTGAGTAATGTTGTAGACCTTGTTATGAATGACGAGCCAAAGGTCGTTCTTGGTGTTGTGCTTGGCCACTTCGTCAGAAGAATAAATTGCTACCATGTTTTGTAGAGTAGGGGGAAAACGTTATATTGCAAGTAAGAGAGAGGAAGAAAACTTTGTGTGGGGGCTGCGTGCAAAAATAAGAAATTGAGCTTGGTCGCACCAGAAATCGCTGACAAAAGGCCAAATGCTCCATAACAGGTCTCTTCCACGTAACATGATCAAAGAATATATAAATGACCCTCCCATCGCAATACTTCTACGTGTCCCAACACACACATACAGGCACGCACGCAAGCAAGCAGAATCCTTAACGTCTTATTTGTTTTATTGAACTTGCTTTAGAGAAAAGGTCTTACCGATCCGGTAAATTGCGGGCCGAATGGGCCGAAACGGAAAGGCCAATCACGCGGACTTGTGTTGCGCACGCACGTCCAAGGATATCACTGCAAAAGTTGTCAGTGGTATCGGACTTGAAGTCCGTATATCCAGTAGGGCGAATAAGAACCTTCCAGTAAATCGTCAATCAGCGTCCAACAGCTAAAGTTTTATCGCTATACTGTAGTCTAAAAGCGATCTCATGCGTGCGAAATAATAAAGAAATGCTCACAGATGCTTGTCTTGTAACGTTGTCAGTCTGGTGCATAAACGGCAACGATTACTGCGGCAAAGGGCAAAACAGAGCCTTTGGATACAAGTACCCGATAACAAGACTCATTGTTAGACGTCCAAATTGGCTAACACTACAGATTACGGAGCTTATCTCATCTCGCGCACTGCGATTCGTCTGCAAAAACTGTAAACAATGGGCATTCTGAGGTTGGTATTGGTTTAGCACTCAACAGTGTGAGACACGCAGGCTTCCTTAAAAAAGGAATGGTCAAAAGCGCCCAGATCAGGCAAAAAGATAACAACCCCTGAGCCTTCTCTTCTTTTCTCTCTTTCGCTCTTTCTTCAAACTATGACCGCCGACGCACCGATCACTTTGGATAATGTTCGTGATATACTTGTTGACGATACCAAAGTCAAGATTGCAGCAGTCGATATCGATGGTGTCTTGCGAGGCAAAGTGTTGCACAAGTCCAAGTTTCTCAACGTCGTCGAGTCAGGATTTGGTCAGAGATAGCAAAAAAGTCTTACTTTTTCAGTGGACCATCTGATTGAACAAGAGGGTGGTGTCATGTATAGGCTTCTGCTCGGTCTTGTTTGGATGGGACATACAGGACACTATATACAAGATCAACTCAGAGTTTGGCAGCAGCGATTGTGCCTTTCCGGACTTGATCGCCAAGGTGGACCTATCGACGTATCGACGGATACCCTGGGAAGACAATATCCCGTTCTTTCTTGTGCATATTTATCATCCAGCTACGAACGAACCATTGTATTGCTGCCCGCGTAGTCTTCTTGGCAGGACTGTCGATGACTATCAACAAAAGCTGGGGTGCACGCCTTACTGTGGCATCGAATTTGAATTCTTTTGCTTTAAAGGTAAAAAATGTGAAGACGGTGACATCATGATGGAGGTAATAACTGGAGTGATCGTACAGAGACGAGCGCATCGTTGGAAGCCAAAGGATACACGAATCTTGAACCACTCACACGTGGCATGTGCGGCTATTCGCTGCTACGGCCCCTGGAAAACCAAGAGTTCTACTACCGCACCTTTGACTGGCTGCGCGAGTTTAGAGTGGATATCGAAAGCTGGCACACGGAAACAGGTCCGGGTGTGTTTGAAGCTGCGGTGGCTTACGCAGAGGCACGCGAGGCTGGCGATCGCGCGGCCCTGTTCAAGACTTCCATCAAACAGCTCGCGTTCAAGCATGGATTCATGGCTTCCTTTATGGCTAAACCTTACCAAAACTTGCCCGGATGCTCAGGTCATATGCACTTTAGCTTGAAAGACGAAAAGGTAAAGAAAGATAGAAACAGCGTCCGCCCCCCTACACCGCCGTGCTACATCGTTCCTTCTTTTGCACAGGGTAGGAATCTGTTCTATCCGCACACTGAGGCAGAAAAATCGCATATTCCAAACATGAGTCTGACCATGGTCAGATTCTTGGCTGGTGTCCTTCGTGGATTACCCAGCATTCTAGCCATCCTGGCACCGACAGTCAACAGGTAACAAAACGGAAAAAGAACAAGTAGAAGGGGAAAGGAAAGCTGAAGACAAGTGAAAAGCTATAAACGACTGGTTGAAAATTACTGGGCACCTGTCAGCGTATCCTGGGGCGTGGAAAACCGTCTGGGCGCCATACGCGCCATCATACCGCCTACCGCTTCACCTAGTGCCGCGCGTCTCGAAGTCGTAAGTTGCCGTTTACAGATTCTGGTATTCATTGCTGTTTGTTCATCACTTTACGAATTACACCAAAAAAGCGCGTATCGGGTGCAGATATCAACCCTCACCTGGCACTCGCGGCCGTGCTAAGATGCGGGTTGTGGGGCATTACGACAGAGCAGACGTTGCCTGTGAAACCGCAAAACGAGATTCAGGCTCCGGACGAAAAGGGCGAGCGATTGGCGCGGTCCTTGCAGGAAGCCATTGCTGCCATGGATGCCAAATCCTCGGTGGCACGCCAAGTCCTGGGTGATGCATTCGTAGATCACTTTGTAGCAACGCGGAAACACGAGTGGGACCTTTGGCAGAACGCGGTGACTGATTATGAACGCAAACGGTACATGGAACTCGTCTAATAATACCGCAACTGCAACCATGCATGCCTGTCAATCACATATAGTTAGCTTGCTTTATTTACGATGAATGTTCTTTCCGGAAAGAAAGGGAGAGAGAGAGAGAAAGAAGAGAATGCATATCGTTGCAACGAACAAAAAGAAGAAGAAAGGCGGGAAGATAATAATAAGCCTCGTCGTCATTTGTCATCGTCAGTCAGGTTATATGTACATGAAAGAGAAAAAGAAATTGACGGGATCAAAAATGGAAACAGAAAAACATATGCCTGTTAATACAATGAGAAAGAACTTTTTTTGTGGTTGAAAATGCGAAAAGGAACGGGTGATTCTCGCGCGAGAAGGATGGAAGAGGATAACGAATGTTGTGTAAGAAAAGACGATCATAAGCAAGCCTGTTGCTTTTCAATTATTTCGATCGCAAAAGAGCGCAAGACTTTCGGTTGTGGCCATACTGTCATTTTGTAATAGTTGGTAAGTAATGAAATAATGAAATAGGAGTTCTGCAATGCTGTACCTGTCCACAGTGGTCGCTATAAAAGAGGAAATGCGATAAAATAATGAGCGAACGACGAAATTAGAACTCTCATTCTGGTAGAGACGTACCATTGGCCGCCAGATAAGTTGAGCGGTTTCACTGGAGGTACCATTGTCGAAAGTATCAGAAGACAAGACTTTTTCTCGTGGTGCAAGAAAACGTGAGATTGATGGGGATTTATATATGCAGTGCACAAATGCGGGGAAATGGTCAGGTTAGGGATCTGAATTAGATTCAAGATGAACAAACAAAGTTGTAACAAGCTTAGACGGGCGCAAGAAGATTTGGCGGGGTAAAATGTACGATCATCTCTTCTGCTAAAAGCAGAGATCCTCCCTGCATCCCCCCGCAACCCCCTTCGTGATAATAGATTATTATGGAACATCTCGCAGCCCCACCTGATAATCTAAATGCAGTAAATTGTTATGGTCTCTCTCCACAGTCTCGGCAATTCATCCGGATGGTCAAAGAGATGGCCGACGATCTTCTTGCCTTCTTTAACCATCCAATCATGTACCTTTCCGCCATCTAGTGACGACAATAACCCCACAAATACTCCGGCAAAGCGCAAACTCTAAAAGGATGCACCTCGCCCGTTAATGAGTCCTTTTTTGACAGAACGCCCTTGCCCCACATCCCTTCCTGTATCCAGGACACAAAATGACATCACGTGTTTACATGGACTTCATGATATGAAGATACGCGTCGCAGGATCCAAAACATCTTGTACGGTTCCCTTCGGCCTATTTCATCGCCGAGTTTATACTGTACATCATTGCTCGTTCGGCAAATTACCCCCTTTGTACGTCCCAGACTTTTTCTCGTCACTTGAAAACCCATGTCAATTTGGAACACAATCGCTCATCATTAGACATGATGCCGCACCCATCTGAGAAACTTTTACCATCGTGTTGAACAAGAATGATCCGAAATGGAGTGATTCACAACTTGAAAAGTACCTGGTTAAAGAACTGGATAGATGGTTGTGGGTGTTTGCTATGCCATTTAGGAAACACGTGACAAGAGTAACTTGGGCACTTCAGGGGGTAGGATAAGGGGTGGGAAAGCAGAGTCAAACAAGAAAAGTTTATTTTTCCTCGCACACAGCCTGCCCTCATCCAGAATGAGCGGCCTGGAAGACGAGTTAGTTCAGTACAGCTGGATGGGCGTTTTAGTCGTTGCCGGAATGTTGGTGTAGTGATTGTAAACGTCTTGTTTCAGTTGAACAAGTGATTCATGTAACTGTCATTGTCAAGACTGCGTCCAGCGACCTTTGCCCAATCTGTCTATTATATACGCATCCTTCTCGGATTGGGCAGCCGCAGGTTTCTTTCCGGGATTGACTTTATGGTATGCACCTGGTACTCTAAGTGAGAGCTTGGAAAGCGTATGGCCGTCATGACCATCTATGGTCCCCTCGGCAAATGGGTTGAGCGGCGTGGTGCACGCCATCATGCTGAAAACCATGGACGCCGCAATAAGTGGGAGATGTAACACAAAAAGGAATAAACCAAAGGAAAGCCGATATCCATTTTTATTCGCAGGCTTGTTCGTCGCCGATTGGCCCTTTATGCAACTAGCCACCTGTGCACCTCATGTTGCTAGAAAGCCTGACTATTATGCAGTAACTGCCAACTTGCTAATGGCTGTACGTTGTCTACAAACACATGCTTTACAAACCAGGTACAGTCATTGATACCAGTTCGGTAAGGTCAACAGAAACTTGACAATGCTTACCTGTGGTTCCTTCAAAAAAAGGTTGTTATGACACGGGCAAGCGAGGTCATTTCCCGTAATAGCGGGGAACGCGCTGTTACTATTGCAGCGATAAATATCTGGGCCTCCTTTATGTGGCTCTGGTCACCTCTGCTCTTGTGGCCGGTAACAGGTACGTCATATTAAGTTTCCTCGCATTATTAATGCAAGCTTAACAGATGCACCACGATACCATAAGCGCAAGGATGAGCAGAAATGTGGAAAGAATGCTCCTAACTGTGTAAGCGGATACAGTATTCACTATCAGTGCTCTCGCGGTTGTCTTTTCATTAAGGTCATGAGGATAGCTACATTCTTTCAATATCGTGGACAGGCAAAAGTGTTATTGAGGTCTGGCTCGAAGGTGACTGAAAAAGATAGCCACAAAGAGCGAAATGGGTATGCCTACCTTGATACCTTTATGAAAATCCCATTCTGTCAGCATCAGGATTTACCTCTGCACAATCCGTGTTCAAACATGCGGATCGCCTTCACGTATACGTACGAATGTATTATGTCATTATTTCTTCAGTAGCTTGATAGAAGCATTGCGTACATTACAATGCAATAGACAGCAGATATTTAAACCAAAGAATTGTTAGCGAGATCGTTTGATTTGCTCTTGAAGATAGTCATTACAAGTCTTTCGAATTAATTGCCTATCTATCGAACGTCGTCCAACGAATAATAGGAAACTGTACAGGATAAGAGGCTTATTGTCAAATCACCAATGGTATCAGCCGCAGCTAGTTGGAGTATCATAATATCATCCCAGAAATACCAGGACCGAAGACATTAGCTGTTGAACCACCGCCATCTTGAAGACGGCGTTTTGCTTCATTTTCCACGTCATCCATATTTTCATCATCATCGTCCATTCCCGACCTCGGTCGCCTGCGCTGCTGTTGATGCTGTTCCGAAGAGGTTGGTATTGATTGCACATTCTTTCGAGCCATATAGATAGGCTCGTACTCCTATAGAGTGATTATAGGTTAACCCCATTTGCATCACGCAAGATAGCTTTTCTGATCCACTTACATTCAGCTGACTCTTGAACCCTTCATTTGGAGTGATACATAGTCGTTTGCTTTGAACGTATTGATATGCCTGAGAAGCTCGCAAGTTGAACATTTCCATGGTATATGCAATAACGAAACTTGGACTACGTGACAGACCACCGATGCAACAGACCAAGATCTTGCCGCCTTCTTCGCGGGCTGCGTTGATACATGCGTTGGCCTCTGGGAAATATGGAATCAGGTTTTGCATGTTGCAATCCGAGATTTCAATGACCCTAAGCCGGAATTCCCTCGCCAATGCGTCCGTCCGAAGAAGACGAAGCTCGTATTGATCCATGAAACATAAAATATGCGTAATGCCTAGTTCGTGGAGCCGTTGTGTGTTCTTACAAGCAGAAAACGGTCCGAGGAAAACCCAAGGCTAGCGAGACATCGATGAGTTGGTCAGCCGGAGAACCCTTGAAGCAAAGGTACCCACCAGTACTTCCTGAATCTCGCGCCGCATTTCGTAACGCCAGTCGTCAATGGTGTTTTTCGCGGTTTCGCGAGTAAAGTATTCCAGGTTCAGGGTCTCATTCTCATGAGCAAGCATTGGCGGAGTCGACGAAGACATGTTGTAAGCTGAAACAAGCAAGAAGAGGAAAGAGGAAGAATTAAAGTGCGCGCGCCATAGCGCCCACAACCGCATGACAAAACTGCGTGTCTTGTTATTGTGTAACAGTTATTCCTCCATTAAGTCGCAACGGATAACACACACGCCTCTCCCCTTCTCTTGCTTTTTTTTCCTCTCTTTTTTTTTGCCCTTGCTTGACCTAATGAACCCTTCATTCTCGTCACCGATCACGCCGCCACCCCACAGACCACTCCCGCAACCGCCACTACCTTGTCTTGACCACTCGCGTTCACCTCCCTTACTGCAATACGAGCAACCACTTTCCCTAACTAGCGGCTACTATGATATCCCTTCTACGGTCACTAAAACCCCACCGGAGAAGAATAGAAATACATTGTTTGCACCCGATCCACCGTTGAAAGACTATCCGCGGGAGGTCACTTGGCTTTTCTTTCGTGACAATAAGTGGACTCCTTTCCAAAGCGAAAACCATCACAAGATCGAGCAGGCCTTTACCATGGGTGGTATGTATAGACACGCCCGATCATTTCAACTCCAAGGCTAACCTTTTCCATACCCCTTTCCTGCAAATCCCCTTATTTTACCTGGCTTATAGGCATCTACGTGGACATCAAGGGTGAGTCAGGAAAATTACTTCCTCCCGCGGGTTTGTCTAATAGCAATGCGACCACAAAGATCACAACTTTCCACAGCTGAAGAGCATCCGTGTATTTCCAGCTCGGTTTTACCTCTCGTACCTCGGCATGAAGTACAGACTAAGCTGTGTCATACAAGGATGATCTGGCCTCGTCAACAAAGCGATCATGCTACTATTATACAGCCGTATCCTAATCTTATTCTTTCTGTGGGTTTGTAAAGGTTATCTAGACAACTTTTTGGCATTGTACAGGTTTGACTATCGTTTTTTGCTTTCCGCACTTTCTCGACATTGTCGACTGTAATAATAAAGAAGAGCTATATTCCCAAGCGACGCAAAAAAGAAAAAGACCCCATGACACCCGTCCGGTCACGGTTACAATTTTACCCATTCATTGGTACAGGCTTATATGCGAGTCCCGTAAATGCATCACTCAGTGCACGCTGAAAAGCGAATTTTGGTGCAAACCCTCCTGCTCGTGCCCTCTTGTTATTGTGCAGATACTCAGTTGACCTAGCACGTGTCCCCCACCCATTAGTCAGTTTCCCTTTCCTGTTCCAGCTTCTCTCTTCCTCAACTCACGGGTCATCGTAGCTTTCTCGCACGGTATAGCCCGATGGATACTGATACTGTAAATCCAATGGATCAAAGTTCTGAGCTTCTGCCTCCTTGATCTCATCTGCCTCAATGGATGCAGTGAGCCATGCAGGCATGGCCATCCGCGGCGAAGCCGTTTGGCTCTCGCTTTGTTGCCGTAGCGCCGATGACCGTTTGAGAGCGACTGACTGCCGATTGGCCAAGACTGCCTGCGCTGATTTGTTGGATGTGGCCTATAATCATGGCTCTAGCAACAACACTCTCTCCCAACCTGATCTCTATAACACTTACTAGCTCCTTGATAATCTCTGCCTTCTCCTGTTCCCTTTGCCGTCGTTCTTCTTCGAGCATTTGCAGATATTCCTGTCGTTTCTGTTCACGCTCTTTTCGCTCAATTTCATCTTGGAATGACTTGTACCGTTGCTCGTTCGCCTAGTTCCTGCATTCAATACACTCGGTTTTTTCAGAAAATCTAAAATTCATCCATTTTTTTTACCACGCGGGCCTCGTTTGCAGCAATGAGTTCCTTGTTTTCAAGTTCATAGGCGGCAATT
Organism: Thermomucor indicae-seudaticae; assembly: GCA_000787465.1. Lineage (NCBI taxonomy): Eukaryota > Fungi > Mucoromycota > Mucoromycetes > Mucorales > Lichtheimiaceae > Thermomucor > Thermomucor indicae-seudaticae. The sequence continues at coordinate 46,423 of JSYX01000151.1, forward strand.
CGTGCTTCTGTTTCTGCCACGTCCACTTCGTTCATCAAATTGAATGCTATTGTAATCATGTTGGATAATTCCGTTTTCTGCCTTTTCGCCTTGATGTTTTCACTTACTGATGTCTTCTACTTCTTCGAGATAATCATTGTAAGCTCTCAACGTGGGGAAGTCTTCTGGACGCTTATTAAAACTAAAAGAGAGAGACCATTGTAAGCTGGTCTTTTCCGGAGAGTGCTAGTTAGACTTACACTTTATTGACTCGTTTTCGGATCCGTACTTCCTTTTCGACAGCGAGATCTTCAAAGATCTGTGACATGAACTGGTTCTTACGCAGCACTTGTTGGCATATAGGGCAGGGCGCAGGGCCGGCGCTGAATAGCCGATCGATGCAAGACTCGCACCTAAAGGAGCAATGAATACAGAATGGCGACAGATTAACCAAGGCTTGCTTGTCAAACTGACATTTTGTGAAAGCATGGCGAGACCAGGAGCTTTAAATTGGGCGTAAGGTACTTGTCGCTTTTGCAGACCGGACATTGCGCATCTTCTTCCTGCAACAAGCACCAGTCAGATCTGTCTCGTCCTACAGAGACAAAAAACTGTTTTCTGCACCTGATAAGAGACGACGGACGATCCAGTCTTTCCAATCAGGAGCGTTTGACTACGAAGTGTCGAGTTCATTCTGCCTGTCAGATTTATGCGGAACGAAAAAGGGAAGAAACTGAAGTGGAGAACGGTGGACAGCTGCTGACCCACTATTATTACTGTCACCCGTGGATCGTGGGTGCATTGATTCGTTCTACAGCCGCCTGATTTCCTTTGACGATCCCATGGTCCTGGCTGTTGCTCAGCTCTTGGTATATGTACTATGCTTAGTACAGACAAGGGCCAACTTGCTTGCCGGTTCAACTTGCACTCAACGCTCGATATACACACGGCTGGATCGTTTGGAGCATCAATGCCGACGTCAAGTGCTCGAATAAATACCCATCGCTATTCTGCAATAGTGCGTCAACTTATTCTCGCTTACTGAAAAGTGAACCAGCAAACAGTTGTACTGGTTGAGCACTTGTTCAAACTGTCTGTTCAGGCACCCACAACCAGTATTGAAAGGAAACAAGTATTGGGCCGCTAGCCATAAGCTCATCAACAGCAACGATATTCGTTAGACAGTCCGACTGTACCCGATCACCCATTATAAGAGCTGAATATATAGCGCGTCTGACAGTTGATGTCGGGTTGCGACAATAGATCTACGTACTCTTTTATGCAGTCGACCGAACAGATAGATGCATACCATAAGCTTTCTGTAGCATATAAGGCTTCTATGATAGCGTAAGTAATCTGAAGGCATCGCTAAAATTTCACGTAAACACCACTGAAAATGACGCAAAAAGATATCCAAAAACTCGTAAATGATATGTTCAAGAAACGATGCCAATAGCATCCATTTCTCCGGGTGTGGTAAGGCAGAAGACGGTAAAGGTTGTTCCAAAGTCAGAAGTTCTGTTTTTGGCAAACTGAGATCAAACAAGGCCCTGACTTTTGATCCCTCGGGTTCAGGTGCAACTTGCTTCTCTCGCCGCAAAGCTAACATAAAGATGGCAAGTAAGCAACGCAAGCATGCGCTCAGTGGGCTGATTGCTAAACTTGCGTCTTTTCTTTTCTTTATAAATGTTTCTTTACCATGTTACCTTAGGCCGACCAATATGATTGCGCGCTAGACTTGATGAGACGCCTTCCTCCACAAAACGTCGAAGCCAACTTGACCAAGCTTCTCGGTCTAGTCAATCCAGACCTTGCTGATGAGCTGCTTTCTGCCATTGACCAACCCCTAAAAGTTCGACGTTGCTCAAAAACCGGCAAGGATTACCTCATTTGTGACTATAACCGAGACGGTGATTCCTACAGGTGAAGCCTTTGACCCACTTTTGAGGGGGGGGGAGTGGCTGCAAAAGTGTTGGCTATGGGTATATCGGTTTTTAACAAATCAGCGGACAGATCACCGTGGAGTAACGAATATGAACCGGAACTACCGGACGGTGCGGTACCGTCACCTACGCTACGAAAACTCGAAATTGCAGCCAACGAAGCTTTTGATACTTATCGTGAAATGTATTATGAAGGCGGCGTATCGTCGGTTTACACCTTTGACATTGATGACAAGTTTGCTGTTGTCGTTCTTATTAAAAAAGGTATGCTTATTTCTGTTAGTTGGCGTTAAAGTAGTGCGTTTAATGGACATATGTGTAGTTGGAGATGGTGTGCGCCGCATGAAAGGTGCATGGGACTCAATTCACGTTTTCGAGGTTCAAGAACGTGGACGGAACGCGCATTACAAACTGACTTCTACGGTTATGCTGTACATGATTACTGATAACCAAGAAATCGGTAACATGAACCTCAGCGGAAGCATGACACGCCAGGTACGCCCCCCCCTTTACCATGCATTCAGAGCTGCAATGCTAAGAAACATTTGATATCCGGGTTTAGGCAGAGCAAGACTACCCTGTAGACGATCCTTCAGCACACATTGCAAATATTGGCCGTATGGTAGAAGATATTGAACTTAAAATGCGCAATTCCCTTCAAGAAGTCTATTTCGGCAAGACTAAGGATATTGTCAACGATTTGCGAAGCCTTGGCTCACTTGAAGAAAGCCGCAAGCAAGCGAAAATCCAGCAGGAGCTTGTTGGTCGTCTTATGGAACGAAACAATCGCTAGATTAAGACTTCTTTCGACAATGTACATTTCTCTTTTTCTTCGTTGAATATATATCATCACGTATTCCCGGCAACATTTCCATCGAACAGTCTATGTCTGCTGCACATGGAGTGTCCGCATGTCGCAGTGAAGCATCAGGTTTGGCTTAAAAGTCCGCATAGTTTCGTTATCCTCCGTGGTGCCAACGCATCCACGTTACCCGAAACTTTATACTGAATAACGATGCATCGTTTAGTCGCGGCAGGCCTGATCGCACTATCGATCGTCTCTTCGGTGCTAGCTCAAGCTAGCGTTCCCTTGCGGACGCACTCCATTTCTATGCCTTACATAGGTAAAATTTTATCGTTGTCTTGTCCGCTGACCATGCGCGTTCCAGATGATAAACAGCTCGATCCTTATACTTGACTTGTTGTAGACGATGACTTGCAAAACCGGTGGTTTGACTTTGGTGGTGATACCATTATCAATACAAACCGCCACATTCGTCTTACAAACAACCGGCAATCGCAACAGGGGTACCTATGGTCTCGGCTGGTACGAATTCTGTCCAGAGTCAAAGTTTCCCTCGTTGCTCACGGTCTTTGTCTAGCCATTGACTGCCGCCAATTTTGAAGTCGAATTCGAGTTTAATGTCGACGGTCAGAGCGGTCACCTTTACGGAGACGGCTTTGCCAGTGAGTTCTAAGGGGTTTGTGCGCGAGCGGCCGGCAGGTTGCTCATATGTGTTTACGGATAGTGTGGCTTACAAAGCAAAGAATGACACCTGGCCCCGTCTTTGGATCTGTTAATCAGTTTGAAGGTCTTGGAATCTTCTTTGATACCTACGACAACGAGCGAGCACATGTAAGTATCATTGATCCGCCTCTCACTGGGAAATATTCACCCTTCTGAACTCTTGCAAGCGTCATACGTTTCCATACATTTCGGCTATGCTCGGAGACGGTGTCAAATCATACGAGAATGACAAGGATGGTAGTACCACTGAGCTTGCTGGCTGCGAGGTACGTTCCATCGCGACGTTCACTCTGCGTCCCCGTGAACTCATATATACATGTGTGTTGCTTCCAACGCAGGCCAATTTTCGAGCGAAGCCCTTTCCAACAAAGGCGCGCTTCACTTACTATAAAAACAATTACATGCAGTTGGATGTAATGTGGCGAAGTGAAGATGAATGGGAACAGTGTTTCAAGGTACGCGAAACCAAGGAATAAGTGTATTCCATCCAAGTCTGCAAGCAGTCATTTGATCATTAAACCGTTCCAAAGGTCTCGGATGTTCAGCTACCAGATCAGATCTATCTTGGATTCACTGCACACACCGGTGAAGTTACTGGTATGACTGCTGTTAAATGTACACACTTAATGCTTTCGATAACCATTCTTCTCCAGATAATCACGACATCATTGGCGTTAGCACAAAGACTTTGATTCCGAAGCCGAAAGAACCTGTTACGGTAGGATTATCCATGTCTTGATACGAAGGGTGCTAGTACTTAATTAACTATTGTTTTAGGCTACCCCGCAAAAAAGTAAAAAGAGCTCAGGCGGATTCTTCTCTTTCCTTCTCAAACTTTTGGCAGCTGGCGCTCTGGTTGGCGTCTTGTTCGTTGCCTACAGGATATATGACAACAATAACAGAATGAAAAGATTTTGAACCCCTCAATAAAAGCAAAAAATAACATCGTTTTTGCAAAGTTGTGCGTCGAAGAGCAGAGTTGCCCAATGTTCGAGTGTTTAGGCTTCCGCTAGGATTCCTTAGATTGCATCCCGGATCGCGCTCTCGAATCGTCCTCTTTCTACAAAGGTACGTATCCGTACGGATGCATGAGTCTGTGCATCCATCCATTCTGTTAGGCGTTATACTGATAGAGTCATCACCTTATTTTATACATCTTACTATCGATACATCGTATTTACTTCGACTTTGACGGATGGATTCGGTATTTTTTCTACATGTGCGAATGAACGACAGGTCATTATGGTTTCAAAGAATCTGCCCGCTGACGTTTTGGCCAGCGCTGACGGCTCTCGCAAGCTCTTCAACAAGTGGTCGTACGAGGATGTTGAAGTGAAGGACATTTCGCTTCAGGATTACATTCAAATCCGCCAGCACACCTATCTTCCCCACACTGCCGGTCGTTTCGCCGTCAAGCGCTTCCGCAAGGCTCAGGTAGCGTTTCTTTAAGACATGGATCAATCAGGAGATAGAGAGACGCAGAATATTGAAAATGGAGATTATTGTTATAGTGCCCAATTGTGGAGCGTCTGACCAACTCCCTCATGATGCATGGTCGTAACAACGGCAAGAAGCTCATGGCCGCTCGCATTGTGCAGCATGCTTTCGAAATCATTAACCTTTTGACCGACCAGAACCCTATTCAGGTTCTTGTGGATGCCATTATCAACACTGGTCCTCGTGAAGATTCGACTCGTATTGGTTCCGCTGGTACTGTACGTCGTCAGGCTGTCGATGTGTCGCCTCTTCGTCGCGTTAACCAGGCCATCGCTCTGCTTACTACTGGCGTATGTTGCTGTTTTACGATAGAGTTGAGAAAAAAAAGGAATCGTGGTTTTGATGCATTATTTTGTGTGTGATTTTAGACTCGCGAGGCTGCCTTCCGTAACGTCAAGACTATCTCGGAATGCCTTGCTGATGAGTTGATCAACGCTGCCAAAGGTTCGTCCAACTCGTATGCGATCAAGAAGAAGGACGAACTTGAGCGTGTTGCCAAGTGTGAGTTTTCAAATCTTTTCGGTCTGGTTTCCAGCCATAAACTAACACACTTTTTCTTTAGCCAACCGTTAAAAAAAGGAGCTTGCATGTCTCTCTGTCAAGATACAAACGACAACTATATTTTGCTGTGTCGAGGCTTTTTCGTCTTTACTGATCTTGTTTATAACAATAAACATCTCATCCATGACATTGTATCTATTGACAGTGCCTGATCAAATTTTTGACTTACCGGACATTGTTTTCTTTTCGGTTTTCACTTGCAGGAAAATGCAGCGTTTTGCTTTGGCGTTATGCGTTCTTGTCATTTCGGGCTACTACGTACTGTCTCGCAGAAGCAGAAAGCGCGTTCAGGTTGTACCTGTCAAGAGTGAGAGAGTTGTCATTGTTGGTTGCTCTTCCGGAATTGGCGAGGAACTCGCTCTCCAATATGCTGTTCGCGGCGCTCGGCTCGCGCTATTTGCTCGGCGGGCTGATCGTCTTGAATCGCTGTCTACAAGATGCAAACTTCTTGGCGCGACCGACGTTGTTGTTGTTCCCGGAGATGTTGCAAGGAATGAAGATTTAGAACGCCTAGTGGAAGAGACTCGGACACACCTCGAAGGTGTCGACACCGTCATTTACTGCGCAGGCCTGATTTCGGTGCGTCCGTTCCTTGAAGCCTGCGGGGTACAGGCGAGTGATGTGTGCTCAGTCACTGAGCAACGGGCGTCCGACCTTGATCGAGCTATCGAAACCATTACGACGGTTAACTACACAGCAGCAGTCCGTCTTATGCGAATGGTGTTGCCACTTTTAATCAAGAGCTCTCGCGCACCAAATGTAATGGTCATGTCTTCACTTGCTGGGAAAGTGGGTGCGCCGACGCGATCCCTTTATGCAGGATCAAAACATGCGCTTCACGGATTTTTCGATTCGTTGAGAGTAGAAGTGGAACCGTACGGCGTCCACGTGGGTATCATTTGCCCCGGCACCGTCGACACAGAGCTACGCCATACCGCGGTCGACAGCAAACTTGGAACGGGTGTTGTAGCTGGGTCAAAACGTGGAAAGCTGACGCCGAAGCAAGTGGCTCGCAGGACCTTGGAAGCATCAGACAGAAGAGAACGTGAGGTATACATACCTGCGACGATGGGATATGCTGCTTTATGGGGCAAGCTGCTGGCCAGTTCCTGGGTTGATTGGGCCGCCAAAAAGAAATACAAGCTGTAAAATTATGTACTGGGTCTTCAAGCATCCTCTTCCGGAAATTCCGTTTGCGCTAAACAAGTTTACGTTTGCATCTGTTTGATACGTATCGTTTATTGCTTACTAGAAATCTACACAGTATGGACAAAAAAAGGTTCCTTAGATAGATGGTTTCGTGCATATCGTACAACTAAGGCTGCTGGGAAAAATAGACTATGTACCGTGAGTGGTCTAAGAATGGAGGAACTTGGAGCTGGAAATTGAATGGGCTTCGTTCAGTAAGACGTCAAGCTTCGTTCTCGCTCTTTTTTAGTACGCTTTGCTTCAGCTTGCAGCATCTTTTTGTAATCAGCTGTTCCACTTGGAGGAATACCCGGACTGAGTCCCAGAGCGGTACTCGGTGAGACACGCGAGAAACCAAACCATCCAAACTTGAATACGAGTTCGTTTGCCAAGATCTCGCCAAAGCCCAACATGACTCCGTTAAAGAATGGAAGCACCAGGTTCACGGCAGTCGAACGAAGAATCCACAACAGCGTAGGATTTCGGTACCAAGGCTCGCGTCGAACAACCGTTGTCCTTGTCTGCTCAATGATTACGGTGTTGGCGTCTGTCATCGCAATTCTCCCAGGACCTGCCAAGTTATAATGTAGCACGAAATGTTTGGTGTCGGGGTGGAAAACTTGTAAGGTCCTGAAAAGGCGACACGCTGCATTTTGGTCTCTTTACCCTTCCTGCCGTCTACATCTGTCGCGACATGACTGCACTTGTACGTCCAACTACTAAGCCGCTTTTCCAACATCGCGTTCACACAAACAGCATTAGGACGACTGGAATGCAGCCTCTCCATTAAGCGCTCCTGTGCCTGTTGGCTTATATCCGCTCTTAGCATACATCTTTCTGTCCGGAGGTCTGCTGGCAGGCGGAATGTTTGTCATGTAAGAACTTTTGGTCTATCATAATCCAACCACTATAACGGAACCGCGTTAATAACGCTGACTCATAATAGTCAAAGCAAAACCACATCCGTCGTCAAGCAGTTCCAGGCATCCCTATTAGCATCCCTTTTTTTGGGTTTCGGTGCCGTGTTCACTTTTATTTCAGTCGGCATATATGTTTAAAGGAAAAAGGCTTTCTTTATGCTGTATATCATATTTCGCACTGGTGAAGTTCGAAGCGAAAAAAAGGCTCGAATTAGCCTCAAAGACTGAATGAGCCGAATGGAACGTGGAGCTTACGAAAGAAGGAAGACAAAAGTGATGATAAGGAAATTTACAGTTTTACGGGTTAAAGGAGTCCATCATAGCGGAAGGAGACATAAATGAGTGCAAATCGAGATGAAGACGTACTCGAGAGCTCTTGAAGCACGACTTTATTCGAATTTGGTGTCCTGACTATTTTGTTTCTTTTCTCGATGCCTAATGGCATACACATCAGGTACCGCCCGAAACAATATTAATAACCATGTATTGTAAGTTTACACAGTTTTGCCTTCTCAATGCGAGAATGACTCACCTGTTATGCTGCAAGATACGTGCAAAGTTATCGTCAGTGTCATCATAAAATATCGAGCCATATCATCATGCAATGTTCGGACATAGTAAACATAGTATTTTATGCAAGTGATGACCGGTGTCTGTTGCACGCCGCGATGTCTATGAAGCAATTCATTGCAGCAAAAAGCAGAGCATCCAGCATATCGAATAATTACCGTGGCATTTCCGTAATATCAATCTTGTTACATGATGTGATTCGTCCGCGTCATATGCATTCATTTGTGTAATATCTGTCCTGCTTGTTCGACTAAACGTGCGGTAACAGGCTGGAAGCATCATTACAAAGACATCACGTGATAACAGTGTTTGTGTTCAGCATTTACTGGATATTCACCGGATGCTGCCTGCTGGTATACTTGCCACATAACAGCTTGCTATTGGGTGCTCTGGTAACACTTAGCTGTTGCTGTACCTGAATGTTGCCTTACTAGACCAGACAGAGCCTAGTAGCGTTACTTTTTTCTTATCCATTATACACGCGATTATGCAGCACTCGAACGAGCTTTCTGTCCAACCTGAACCTTTAGCAGCAATTGAAGTGGTAGAACAGCAAGAAAGAAGAGCGGTGATGGAGCAGCTTGAGGAGCCGCGGCCGGACGAGACAGGCCCGAGCAATCTCGTGCTAGTAGCTCAAGCGAAAGCTGATCTCCAAGCGAAGAAGCTTGCCATCGCTGAACAATGTGTCTGCTGCAAGACTTATGGGCTGCTGACAAAGGTGGAGATCAGAGAAGAAAATGTACAAGCCGTGGCATCCAACGAACGGATGCGCGGTGCCGATCATGTTTATCGGCACGTAAGGCACTGGTGTTGACTTACAGATTAAAGGGCACGCACCAAGACGGAAAAAAATCCAGTATATCGTCTTGTACCCTTATGTAGCATTTGCATTTAATGTCTCATACTTAAACGTTGTCTGACCACACACGAAAATCTTGACAAGCTGCAAACGATACTGCATCAAGATCGACATTTCATGCGTAGACCATCTCTTAATCCTAACGAGGAGTGATGTCATTAACTTCTTACGAAATTTGTCCGGCACCAAAATAAGTTTATTAACCATAAACGTTCGAGAACAAAAGCACATGGAAAAGCGAGCACTTTATATACTCGGGTCAGCAAGAAAACAAATAAACCTCGAAACCACTGCTAAGCTCTCACAGAATTGCTGTGGAATAGATTGAATCATTGCTTATTGCAACCGTGTATCTCGGACCCGGAACGATCTAGCTGCAAAAAACTTCTCACAGCCAGCCTTAAAAGAGTCCTTTCTCCATTCGAGATCATGGCCATCGTCGGCCATGGGGAGGAGAAAACAAAAAGCCTGACGAGGCCGCACAAAATTCCGAATTTTGGGTTTCGGCTCTTAAGCTCAACCGAGTATCTATAGAACTTCGTGATGATACACTGATGCCTTTTTCTTCATATTGAGAAGTACTGGTGTCCAATCATTGTTTATGTTTGCTGTGAACACACGTACTTCACCAGAAAGTCAAATCGGAAATGGAATCAGTGCAAAAGGGTCTTTGCCAGTAGAGCACATCAGACGGAAAAATTCAGTATTACGCACAGATTCGCGTAGCAAGGAGTTACGTACATGGCTTATTCTCTCCTGTTTCGTAAGTTTTTCTTCTAATGATGGTTATTTCGAAGACGTTATGGTTATTCCCTATCATGACTTATTCCTGGAATTGTATCCATAACATCTGTAAACTCTGAGTTGTTCTCTTAGGCAATGCGCAAAGCACACAGGACTGCGTCAATGATTGACCCCACGATTAAGGATCATGGTCACTTGCATACTTGGAAAATGATTTATCCTCTCGTAGAACAAAACTCGCGTGCCTTTGAGATGAAAATAGACATAGACGACGTTGTCTTACGACGACGGTAGCATACTGCGTCTTTACGTCCGAATGCCCTGACCGTCAACGCTTCGGTATGCTTGTTGTGTCACTACATCCTAGAAGTAAATCAATTCTAATTGTATGTTCTGGTCCGCACGACCACAGAAGCATCGTCTGCGCCATCAGGTTGTGACAACAATGTGGGTCGGGTGGGCGACCGCTGGCAAGTATCTCCCTTCCTTTCAGCAGAGAAGACCTACCCTTACTAACAACTTTCGCAGTTCCAGAATCGTGACGTGAACGCTGGCAGAAACATTAGAGATATACTTATTGCATACAGTCAGGGTGTCGATTACATTCTAGACCTACACAGGTCCGACCGTGTGAAGGAGCCGGACGACAGGGAATCGCCAACTCAGGGCGCAATGTGGAAGTCGGGGAAATCATTCTCCGCACTTCATAGTCACTCATACCTGTGCAAATGGCGACCCCACTGTTTCTTCCTTTAAAAAGCTCGTTAACGGTGTTGGCGTCAATCTGAATTACCTGTACTAGAATAGCAACAATAAATCGACAAGATTATCCGCAATTATGCAAACAACGGCAGGCACAAGTGAAGTTGAACACAATTGGAAGTTTGCTCAATGCTTTGGTGACAAGGGCGAATCCGACGACATAACCGAAGGTAAGTCTAAGGGCCCTTTATAAATATCTCTTGCGTATTATAGAAAGGTGCTGGGTTTCTTTCACTTCTATTCGAGAGATTGCCATCTCTGTCCTGAATAGAGAGGTTGTGGTGTATATGGCTACTATCGGCCGACGGGGAAATATTTCCGACAATGCATCACGCTGCATCATCCCAAAGGAGAGCACGGGATAATTTCGAAACATGGATTTCTGATACACGAGTCATAATTCCTGTAGCTGATATCATTTCGGCTGTCGAGTTCGATCACACTGGCGATTATCTAGCAACGGGTGACAAGGGCGGACGTGTAGTCTTGTTTGAGCGCAATGAGAGTGTAAGTTTGCATAAGAATAGCAGGCCAATTTTCATGTCTGATAAATGGACTCTCTGCTTTTTACCTGTTTCCAGAAAAAAGGATGCGAATACAAGTTTCATACCGAGTTCCAGTCTCATGAACCAGAGTTCGACTATCTCAAGAGTTTGGAAATTGAAGAGAAAATCAACAAGATCAAATGGTGTCGACGAACAAACGCCGCCCACTTTTTACTATCGACAAACGGTAGGCGAAATCAGCCCGTTACTTAATCGCCGAGTTTCCTGACAGACTCTAGACAAAACGATTAAACTGTGGAAGGTGTTCGAACGAAATTTGAAGATAGTACACGAAAACAACTTGAGCAATGCAGCGACTCTTACATCAGGATTACCGCCGGCAAACACACCACCCGCTCGGCAACTCCTAAAATCCTTAACGTTACCTAAACTCATGATACACGATACCATCATTGCTGCCATGCCAAGGCGGATTTATGCAAACGGTAACGCCTTTAGAATATCAACATTAGCTCGGTAGGCTTACGAGTTGATCGTTTGCCAGCACACGCATACCATATCAATTCCATTTCTGTCAACTCGGATGGCGAAACGTATATATCAGCGGACGATTTAAGAATCAATCTCTGGAACCTAGATATCTCGGATCAGAGCTTCAGTTAGTAGCAGCTCCCAGGTCCTGCAACAAATAATTAACCAGCAACTCTAGATATTGTCGATATTAAACCGGCAAACATGGAAGAGCTTACAGAAGTCATCACAGCTGCGGAATTCCATCCTTTACAGTGCAATCTTTTTATGTATAGCAGTAGTAAAGGCACGATAAAGCTGGCGGATATGCGTGAGTCGGCACTGTGCGACCAACGTGCAAAAGGCAAGTCTACGTAAAATTGAAGGGTATATGCCAGTTTCTGAGACACGGTTGCTCTGTAGTCTTTGAAGTCCCTGAAGACCCGAACAACCGATCATTCTTCTCAGAAATTATCTCATCCATATCCGATATCAAATTCAGTGGAGACGGCCGGTATATTCTTTCGCGTGACTATCTTACGTTGAAATTGTGGGATATTAATATGGAGAATAAGCCGATCGCGACTGTAAACATTCATGATCACTTGCGAAGCAAACTATGTGATCTATATGAGAATGACTGCATCTTTGACAAGTTTGAATGCACTTTTAGTGGTGACGGCAAGTGAGTAGTAATAACGCGAAGGATTTGTGTGACAGTCTAATTAACGTTCATTATGCAAGGAACATGATGACTGGTTCGTACAGCAACAACATCTATCTATACAACTGCGAAACTCTTGCCGAGATCAATTTACATGCTGACAAGGGCGCCTTTAAAGCAAAACGGTTGGGTTCAGCCAAGAATAAAATGGCCATGGGTGGCAATCGCAACGGAGTGAAAGGACGGAGAGAGGATGTCGATGCGGTTGATTTCAATAAGAAAATCCTTCACGCTTCATGGCACCCACGAGAGAATTCAATCGCAGTTGCTGCAACCAATAACTTGTTCATCTTCACGTAAGTCTCAATGTAACCTACGTAAATGGACAAGTTACTAACTGTGTTTGTTTTAGTGAGTCAGCTTAATCATTGCTGTTCTTTTGTTCGTATTCAGATGGCACTTGGTGGCAGAATATATTGGAACTTCTCTGTTAAAAAACTCTATTGTTCACTCGCATGTAAACTCGGTTCACACCGGCCCAGGCACCATCTTTGCGGTGAATGCTGGCCAGCTTTGCGTTAGATAAAATCATTTTAACGCTATAAATTTGTACATGGCTAGCTGCTGCTGTACACGCTTTTACGAGATACGGTTTTTGAATACTTTTTGCGTCTTCGGTTGGTAGTGTTTGCATCACCTTCAAGTGAAATTTCCGCCATGCTTTAACGATGTTCCGCAGTGAAATAGCACTGTGATATGAAAACCTTATACGCTACGAACGCTTATGGTATGTATCTATGCGTTCGGCTGGCTTCGCAACAGATCACGCGTAAGAGGAGTGGTCATCAATGTGAACTTTCGAACAGCAGAAACGCTTGCGTCAGTTGTTTGAAACAATGTGCGGAAATCATATAAAAAGACGAGTGCAGT
>JSYX01000153.1:0-54039 GCA_000787465.1 Thermomucor indicae-seudaticae
CTAAGGCTCGGCATTGGGATGAGACGTCCCGGTCCCACTTGGGATGGGAAATCTGGGAGGGGACTTGGGACGGTTCCCATCCCAGATATCTTTCCCAACTTGGACCTGGGAACGGGAGCGTCCCATCCCAGATTCCGTTGTCTTGTCACATCCCATCCCATGCCGAGCCCTAGTTACTGCTGCTTCGAAGCTCATCACGCCTTTCCAAACTGGTTTTCTTCCAGGTCGATTTATTGGGATAATGGTTTCCTGTTCAAGATGGCGATGGAACAAGTCCGTGCATCACATTTATGTCAAGCAATTGGTCTTCCCTTGGACCAAGAGAAGGCCTACGATCGAATCCTTCCTAGATACTTACGGCGTGTCTGCAAACTTCTGGTTTCTTCCAGCAATTATTGATTGCGTTCAGGCGCTTTTCTTCTTAACACAATGCGCCGGAATATGAATGGGCATCCCACAACTCGCATACGACAAGGACGAGGACTCCGGCAAGGCGGTCTTCTATCTCCAATTTTGTTCAACCTAGCTTTGGAACTACTATTACGATCCATTCTTGACAACCCACACTTCCACGGATTTCAACCTTGTTGGTCCCCTGAATCCATCCCGGCTCTTCCTCGCCTAGGCCCTCTTAAGGTACTGGCGTACGCGGATGACATATTTGTATTCCTTGGAACCCTGAATGATCTCGACCGACTCCACGAACACCTCCGAATGTACGAAGCCGCTTCAAACGCCAAGTTCAATGCGAACAAGATCCAAGCCATAGCCCTGTCTGGCCGGCTCCATCCGGACTGGGAAGTAGCCCTGGTTAATACCGGTATTACAAATTTTCATGATCGGTCCTTACCTGAACCGGTAATCTATCTTGGTTATCCTCTTCACTACAGTAGCTGCAAGTATTTCTCGATCGTCTGCTCCATAACGTTGAGACCGACTGTCATATGCATGCTCCCAGGCAACTCTCCGTACGCGGCCGCGCAACCGTTCTCAACACGCTCATTTTGTCACGCCTCCGGCATGTGCTACGACTGACTGGCCCATCGCCATCTACATTTTTCCGTCGCTTACGTGGCATATGTAGTCGATTTTTGATCACACGGATGTTTCCTTGCATCAAAATTGATCAACTTTGTCTCCCGCGTTCGTTTGGGGGCCTGTTTATTTTGGACCCATTGGTACAGCAACAAGCACTTCAGTTACGTTATCTAGAGCCCCTCCTCCGGATATCTCAGGATTCGACCTACCTCATCCAATGTATGGCTCATCATCTTATGCATGCCGATAATCTCTCTACTGATCCTCGACTATTGCTGGCTTTTACTGCCTACCGGTCTCGCACAGTCCTTGCAGCAAATGAAATCGGCCCTATGTTGTACCGCACCATCGATAGATTAAATTTGGCTTGGGACACAGTTCAACTTTCCGGCAGCACCGTCCTTAGCCTACCATAGTCAGCCGTTTGGCCTCCATCCCAGCTCCGTCCTCCACCAAAAACGACCTGGGCTACGACACCTTCAAGTGACGGATTTATTAGTTTTTATCGCTCGCTGGGATTCATCCGACGTCGTACAACACAAGATGGTATCTTCCATCCACGCCTCACTAGACAGTTCTTCACTGACGTTAAGGCGGGCTCGGTGCATTTTCGCCAATTCTTCGTCCATATTTGCCTCTATCCTTCACAGCGATCTGAAGAGTCTCGTGCGCCTACGTCTGGTACGGTTAGCGGAGCCCCTCTAGTTTCAATAATAGATGACACTTTTGGCAAATGGCCCTGGAGTACACAACGTTTTCGCCCTGTCCGACGCTCATCACCACCCACGAATATCAAAGGTCCGAGTGCGTAGCAATGGAACCAATTTTGGTGCTGGTCACTGGAGCCCACCGCACGCAATATCTGGTATCGCTCCATTCATCGGTCCCTACCTACAGCACATGGATTATCGAAAATTGTGCTCCTCGCCGTGAGCACGTCTCAAGGCCGCCTAGGTGATGACCCTGAAGAGACCTGCGAACGTTTCCTGATTACCTGTCCAAGAAGGCTATCACTATGGACGCGCGTGTGCCAAACATTATACAGAGCCGATCCAGACGTGGAAGATATAATCCGCCACCTTTCAGCTGGACCCAGTCCTCAACACGAACGCCGATCCACCCTATGTCCTCGCCATATCTGCTGTCTTACTGCACTTTAGCGCATACTGGCAATGCATCTTTCAAGCAGTTCCTTCCGTCGACTCTGCAAGCACTGGCAACTGTTTCACGCTTGCGACCGCCCGCTTTAGTTGAATAGTTTTGTCATGTTCTGCTCCCGACACATCCCTCATCATGGCATGTGACCGGTAACAAAATTGGAGGCTCCCTCCCATATCAGAAAACACCAGATACAGAACAAGATTGCCTCCAGACAGAGCAAAACCAGAGCAGACACAAATTCGCAGATATCAGAAGTGAGCAGATTCCAGGTGTATCTGCTCTGCTCTGGTTTTTCGGAACCCTATCCAGAAAATCATGCCGATTCTTGCGATAGGCTCGCAAGGAACTTGCGTAGGGATCAAGACTAAAAGGGACACGCCAGACGAGGGGGCAAGTGGATTCGACGAAGGCATAAGTGATACATGCCAGTAGCCATTATTAATGAGCACAGGAGCTCAAAGGCCTGTGTTTTCTGTTTTGAACCAACTGTGCATAGGAAGACCTGAAAGCGAACCTCGACCAGTACGTGGAGGACATCCACGAGCAACAGCACATCTGAATGTGTCAAACCTGAATGTACCGCTGCTCGAGCAGGTCCTGCGATACAAAATAGAGACATACAGGCAGCTGTTGCCATTGGGATGGCCGCAGCAAGCAATCTCCTCTGTTCTGAAAGAGTGACATTGCCACCTTTCGATTCCAGCTACAAAGCTGTTAAATATCAATCAACACTGGCCACCACTACCGAAAAGTATAGGTGACCGTCTTGGGAATGTAAATGACAACAGGGCTCAAACGCTCAAGAACAATTTTCCTCCAGGTGCGTGGAAGATCCTGCGGTATCTGCGGATAAAGTTGTGTACAACCAAAGCAAGTGAAATGTATAGACCAATCTTATGCCGCTGATATCTCTACAGGGTGAGCAGGCCGGCAGCCGTCGCGATGACGGAACTACGTAAGTGGATGTTTTGCACATGACCGATAGACCTCTTTACTCATGTGCATGCAGATCTTTCCTGATGGTAAGACTGATCGTTTGTTCAAAAATGTCGGATGCAGTACTCACGGGAGGAATGTTTCGACCTGTCGAACGCTATCGGTTGGGATCCATGTTTGTGTAAGTGGAAAATGTATAGAAACTGTTCATGTAAGGCGTTTACTAAAAAAGCGCGAAACTATAAACCCTCTAGCGCAATGTTCAATGTCATCCTCGCGCAAATCAGATTCCTGCCGAGCACAAAAAGCAATTCGATAGGTGCAAGCATTCCGTCACAGAACAGTAGCAATATCCTATGCTGTTCAGTTGAAGCTCTCTTTTCTCAATGGGCACGAAACCCCTCTTATTAATAGACAAATCCCGATCCATTCTTATTAGAGAAAACTAGCACCTCGTCCCTCTTCCAGCTTTCCATATCTCGCTCATCTACCGCGTTGTTTTGCTCTTCTTTCTTTGGAGGGCTGGAGGACCTCCTTATTAACTGAACGTTGCTGCAGAAAAGTTAACTTTTATATCAAATACGTTGTAACCTTCCGTCATAGAAACTGGATTCCTACGCGATCCGCCTGACGTCCCCTGCCCATCCACAGTCTTAGGTAGTTTCCACAGACAACGGGATTGCGTTGAATCCTGTGGAGCAAGGAATCGGTTTTATCATACAATGACAATGGCGCTCGTAGCGGGACTATGAATTAGAGCTTTTTTCTTAGGTAGCAATTGTACGTACATATCAAAATAGCGCCCATCACACAACTCGATCTGGCATGGATGTGTCAGTAAAGTAGGAACATCAGTAAACATGCAATAGAGAGACGGAGCCGGCATACATGTGGTAAACTGGATTAAAAAAATAGCATATTTCAAGGAGCTTTTCTCTTTCCTGCAAGAGCTGCCATTGGCACCAGGGAAATGCTCACTGTGCGCAGCGAAATTGTAAAACATGGCGACTCAATGGAAAACACGTCTGTGCCCACGCGGGTTTCATTAGACGACTCGGACAAAAGAAGATCGTTTTTCAGATTGCCCCCCTTCGTTCTGAGCAATGTGTGCAAAAAAAGGCCTCGTGGATTATGGAGGAAGGAGGCGGAAAACGGAGAATCGAAACACACTCACATACGCACACACACACGTGCGGTAGTGTTGGAGGTGATCTGAGCGTTGATTGCAGATTGTAGATAATTGCATCGTTGAACGGCAACAGTTTCCACGACGCCCTTGTTACACCACAAAGTAGACTATTTCCGTTGGCAGTGAACAGGGCAAGGGGAGAGCGCACACAACAAGAAGCTTCTTTATAACTCTTTCACACCAGGTACAGAAAAAGATCAGCAAAACTAAGATAGGGATGGAGAGTATATATAGCGTCAACAAGCTCTTTTCTGATTATGGCAGGGGGATCTTATTGTTCGAAAGAATAAAGACAATGAACAATGAAAGTTAAAACGTGTTGCGGGGTAGGGTGTGTACAACCATCAAGCTTGACAGGGAAAACCCCATTGTTCATCATCACTTGTATTAGTATGTAGAATTTTCTCTGGTCCCTGTTTTTGTGCTCCCCTTCTATATTGTTTGACAGTGCTCCGATAATCTACCAAGGAGTTAAAAGGGTTCAGGAGCAACTTAGAGAGGCAAACATATGCAAATCGGGTTTTCCATATAATTTCTTACGCACCTCAGGATGATAGCTTCACAATCTCTTTCACTTTCGTCTTTTTCTCATTTGTTGCCATGCCATGCTCCATTCAGGAACAGCAGCGGCTGATTTCTGTCTTTGAGACCACATTGTGTATACAACAACAAGTCGTCTCGGTTGGTATCAAAGCCATATATGCACACATCGAAAAACTGACATTTGAATCGAATAGGTCTTTAACGTCGTCATTCAGTCACCTTCATCCATTGTTTCTCTCGTTCGATATCCATTTGACTTTGTCGAATTCCATCAAAAGGTATAAATACTTCTCTCTTTCTTGTAGCTATATAAACCGACTGATTCAATGCATATATAGATTCGTAAGCATTATCCACGGACAAAGATCCCTTTTCCAGCACTTGCCGAACCCGTCCTTGAGCAGCATCATCAACGGCTACTTGCACGACGACGTTCTTTAAAGGATCTGCTGATGGCATTTAATAGTAGTCATAAAAAGAAATCGAATGCAGAAAAGATTGAGAAATATCTGCAGCGTTGCTTTGAACATCCCATTGTGTCGATATCCACCCTCTTGCGTGATTTCTTGGCTGTCCAGAGGGAAGAAGATCGATTTTTGCCTGTTAGTACGACCACTATCGATAGTAAACCACCAACACCAACTCCAGCAGTAGTCATTGTTGCTCCTCCTTCTCCTACAGAGCAATCGATCGTCGACAGTCACCATAATGATGAAGACGAACAAGGGCCTAATAATAGAAATAAAGAGGTGTCCTTGGATGACTATGAGCTCCTGAAGGTGCTCGGAAAAGGATGCATGGGAAAGGTAAGGATAGGTCGTCGTCGTCGTCATACGTAAGATAGATCGTAATAAATGAATGTGCAGGTTCTATTGGTGCGTTCACGGCGAGACCGGCAACTCTACGCCCTCAAAGCGATCCGTAAAGACCACGTCATTCAACACAAGGAGATCCAACACACGCGTGCTGAACGCGACATTCTTGTCCAATTACGGCAAGCCGACCAGCCATCGCCATTCCTCATTGAACTCCATTATGCGTTTCAGTCCCCTACGCATCTGTACCTGGTGCTTGATTATTTTAGTGGCGGCGACATTGCCACACAAATGGCAAAGTACACCATGTTCTCACTGGAGCGGACCTTGTTTTACGCAGCAGAAATTCTCTCTGGATTGTCTGTTTTGCATAACCGTGGCATTATTTACAGGTACCGTCAAAAACAAGGGGTGAGCGGGGGGGTTGCATTACGCAGGGTGGTATGTTAAACTTTATTGTCCACCAGGGACCTAAAGCCGGAAAATGTTTTGATTGGACGCAATGGACATATCGTCTTGACCGATTTTGGTTTGTCCAAAGTGTTTGACAAGAAGGATGATTGCACGACTTCTACCTTTTGTGGAACTGCAGAATACCTGGCCCCCGAAGTTCTCCTGGGCGACCCTTACACTTTTGTTGTGGATTATTGGAGTCTGGGTACGCTCCTCTATGAAATGTTGGCGGGCATCGTAAGTATAAGCCAAACGCGTGTTCCCCATCAACGCAGTAGAATTGACACGTTCATTAGACGCCTTTCTGGGCTGAAAACCACAAGGAAATGTATAAAAGAGTTATCACCTGCCCACTTGAATTTCCGCCTCATTTCGATGCCGTGACCTGCGACCTGTTGTCTGGCGTAAGTCCCTCAAGCCCCATCTATCTGGTTCTTGCCCTGACAACTTTATTCTAGTTACTAGAAAAGGATCCAAGGGACCGTCTTGGATCGGAAGGCCCCGATCAAATAAAGGCACATCCGTTCTTTTCTGGCTTGGACTGGGACGACGTAGCACAGCTTAAACTCGTGCCTCCATACATTCCTCACCTATCCTCGGAAACAGACCTGGCTAATTTTGATGGAACCTTTACGACCATGACTCCTCGTATCAGTAGTTCTTCCTCCTCTAATACCGCTTCCTCTAATACCGAGAGCATTGCAAATGATCCTTTTGAGCACTTTTCA
The DNA here is from genome assembly GCA_000787465.1 of Thermomucor indicae-seudaticae. Lineage (NCBI taxonomy): Eukaryota > Fungi > Mucoromycota > Mucoromycetes > Mucorales > Lichtheimiaceae > Thermomucor > Thermomucor indicae-seudaticae. Next base: position 6,864 of record JSYX01000153.1, read on the forward strand.
TTTGATGAAGCTGAATACACCGCCAACAACAACAGCAGGAGTAAAGAACAAGAAAATGATCCAACCACAAGACTCTTGAGACAAAGACTGTTACAACGTACACGCGCTCGACAACAGAAAAAGTTGGATCGATTCTCGTCCTCTTCCTCACTCTTGTCCTTTTCACCCAATGAAGTCGTTCGACACACGGATACCATGCCTTCCTTCTTTGTTACGTCATCGTCCCAACAATCAAGGCCATTGTCCGTCGTCACATCTTCTCGAGCACCAGCCAACTATATCCGAAAACGACACAGTGCTGTTCTATCTGACCCTGATAAAAACCAACAACAAGGAAACGGCGAACAACAATGCAGTAATCATCAACAGAAAGAAGAAGAACAAGAAGATTGCTTATCCTTATACTCCAAATCATCATCCGGTGCATCTTTATCCATTCAGTTGGCATCCACCCGGGCTGAAAGTGAAGTTAGCGACGACCGTATCATCACTTACAAACGTCCGCATTGCCCTGTGCCAGGTCAAATTCGCCGCGATCCTGTCCTTACTGCTCTCTCTTCATCAAGTCTATCGTCTTGTGATCCTCCTCCTCAAGATTCAACAACATATTCTAATATCAACAACAACACCACTACTACTAGCTACTAACACTAATATCGCATCCATCCTCACCTTACATCATGACCAAGCAACTAACTAATTATGCAATTCTAATCCACATCCATTATAAGAGTAGTTCCCCGCTTTCACACACAAGAAACTTAATCTTGCATTGCATCCCCAATTTGACTAATTTCAGACCACACCTACTAATAACTACTGCTACTGCTACTGCTACTAATAATAAACAATCACACACAACAGCGGCAACAACATCATAATTCAAGGGCGCTTATTATACAGTATATCATTGTTTTTTATTCGCTTCCGCTAACCATGCTTTAAATTTTTCGTCGTCGCGTTGTCGAGACAACGATGGTGGAAATTTACTCGAGGAAACAAGTGGATTTTCATCTTCTTCGCTTTCTTCAGATTCGTCATACTCGTCTTCATCCTCCTCCTCTTCCTCCTCCCAGGTCTCATCCTCCAGTGATGCTACGTATGTAAAAAAAAAGTAAATATCATACCAAAACAGGACACAAGAGAAAGAAGAAAAGGATATACCTCCCGGTTTACCACCCAAGGGCACCTCTGTTCCACCTTTCGAAACCTTCATATCATTCATCAACCTCGTGAGCTGATCCTGCCTATTTTTCTCTTCGCGCTCCATTTTCTCTCGAATCAGGCGCTCAATCTCTGGCTTGTACTCCGTTTCGTATTCTTTCGCTGCCTCCTGGATCGCGTCAAAGAACTCGTCGACGCCCTGGCCCGTCACCGCCGACACGCCCACCACCTTGAGATGGTTGTAGAACTCGTCCAGGACCAAACTCATCGAATTGATCAGGCTGTTCATGTAACTCGTGTTATCCTGCTGCGCCAAAGCCTCCTGGAACTTTTCAAAGTCGGTCATCCACTCGACCGCAAACTCGTGTGAAACCACGTCGGTCTTGTTGAACACTAAAATAAAAGGCAGCTTGGTCTTGTACAAGATACTGCAGGCGTACAGCATATTGCTCATGAACGTCGCCGGGGCCGTCGTCCGCGGCGTATCGATAATGTAGGCGACCACCGTTGGGTACGTCGCCGCCAGGGTATCGGTGATAATCGCTCCCGAGGCCGACCACGTAAAGATCTCGATTTGCCCCGGCGTGTCCACCAAAATGTGGCTCACACTCTGCGACCGTTTCGCGACGAAATTCAAGACTTGATCAAACTTGGTCGTAAACAGATTCAGACTCGTCAGAATGCCCCCATTCGGTCCAAGGTTGTATTGCTTCATGACCTCCTTGTAATTCACTGTGTCCCGAATGTCAATGTTGGCTGTGAACGGTAAATTACCCACGGCAGGATCGAGGTTCAGTACGTAAGGTGGCCGCTTTTGGCTGTGTAAATGGGCTACGATCCTCTATTATTCATTACACCGTCAGATCGATCATTCCTCCAGACCAAAATACCACTTTATATATAAAACTACCTGCATAAAGGTCGTCTTGCCAGATCCAGCCATGCCAATGCACAGAATCACAGGCGGCTGCTTCTTGCTGTCATTTTCTGACATGGTCTGCGATCGAAGATCAAAGGAAAAATGTCGGCGTCGGGTTTTCCGAATCCCGCTTGGAAATTCGCTGTCCTTTCAAGACAATTCGAACGGTAGTAAAGTAAAAACGCAAGTATTGCGCCGTTTGCAAATTGTTCGTTCAAGGAATAGAGAATAAAAGGCCATTGGAAAAGCGTTATCTTCCTGTCTTAAAGAGATTTTCTGCAAGGACCATAGGCTTTCTACGTAAAAGTAAAAGAAAGACACATCTGGAAAAGCCCGTTTATACGCTAGACTCTGTGCAAAGAGTTATTACATAGCTAAAAGCGTATTTGCTTTTCCTTTTCTACTGTCGCCTTTAACGGTGTTAGCCTTTGGCATATTGTTTCTCTTGGATCACAAAAATCACGCTTTCTGTCGTGTTACGCGGGACAGATTTTGAGCGGACTCCCTGTCAAAAATCAAGCGATAATTTACCCCTGTTTCTGAACCGAGATTGCTGGACGCTTACTGTCTTTAATTTTTCTCGTGCTATATACTGTGTATATCCTCTTTACAAGGTGGGAATCGATTTACATACATACATACATACATACAGTCAGTCAGTCAGTTAGAAGCAAAGTATGCAACTACTAGTAGTAGGAGGTCAATATTCGGCTAGTGCAGCCAGATCATCACCAGCTCCAAAGATATTGTCAAACTCATCATCATCATCATCATCATCAACGCTCATCGGATCGTCTTCCTCAATATCATCTCCCCATTGGGCAGGATCCGATTGGGTATCTTGTACCGTCGTCATTTGGCTTTTCGATGATTCTATGTTTCCCCTTCTATCCCGAAGTGCTTGAAACAACATGGGCTTATTAATCTCCATCTTTCTGTGGATAGGCTTTGTCCGTGTCTTCATAATGCCTCGCATAGCCAATAGACACTGGTATTGTCCAATGGCCGGATCCTTATTTTTAACCAACCGGCCAGTCAGTCAGTCGATCGATCGATCTACTACGATTCCTGTTCCTTCCAATACTTTACCTTCCATTCAACAGTCGGCGCCATGCAGTCTGCTTGGCTCAACCACTGAAGTGCTTCTGCACACTGTGAGATATCATCGTGGAACTTTATAAAATTCTCGTGCAAGTACGTAATGAACAGATCTGGGTCCACTGGCAGCAGAGGCAGGATTTCCTATATATATCATCAAGCCATCTGCCTATCTACATCTTGACCTTTTTCCATTTACCTCTGGAATGGATTCCGTCCGACCTTGCTCATCCCCTAGAGAACAAAAGTGAGTTGTTTTAAACAGAAATAAATAGGAGGGGTGTAACTTACGTTTCGCGTGCAAGACTTTGCCAAGTGCATGAAACAATTCAATTGGTCCACCTCTTGTACCCATGCTATCGTTTTCTCTCATTAGCTCCTTTCTCTCTCCTGAATCCATCTAAATACCTCTCGGAAATGTTTCGTTCTTCTTCTTGGATAGGAGAATAAAAATGATCTCGCTTGCGTTTTTCAGGTAAGACAGGTACCTCCAAGGGCGTGCAATAGAACTGCAAAGTATTGATCGCACACCGTATATCGCCCTGAGACAACTGGGCTATCTCCACCAGCTTTTCTTTATCCAGGACGTGCCATGCTCTTTTCACTTCCAGATCTTGAATCTTGGCCAAGTTTTTGACAAGTGTACTGGTGATGATAGGATTGAATCTATGCTTCCATTTAGAACCAGCGCTCCATTCGCAATATTCCTTTTGACAAAACTTACTCAATGACCTTACAAGCTGGACTTTCTAAGATGGACTGAGGCACAATATCTCGCAGTCCAGCCAGTTGCGCCTCTGTGCTTTTACTGGATCGACTACCCTCCACCGCCGTCCACGCTTCGCTCACGACAACGACCAGTAGACAAGCTGTCCTTATGTTGGACACGGACTGCAGCGCTGCATGGAATTGAACCTTGCTTGTCTCTTCTAACAGGTCTGGAATGTCATCCAAAAGAATGATCCGTCCTGCTTGTTTATTACTCTCCTCTTCAGGATTTTCAAGGGTATCCAGGTGCGTCGCTCGTCGTAGAAATTGTTCAAATTTGGACATACTCGATTCGTACAGCTCATCCAATGTTTCGCGCTGACTATTGTTCCATTCCACAATTCGGTAGTTGAGTGTTTTCGCAAGGACTCGGATCAGTGTGCTTTTGCCGCATCCTGCTGGGCCCGTCAAAATAAGGTACTTGCTCCCTCCTTTTTTTAGTTTTCCGTGATAGATCTACACATCTGCAGTAAATATACCTTGTATCGGCCGTAGGGCCCTTTCAAGCATGACGATTCCAGAACCGCCTTGACGTCCCTGATCTTTTGCACCCTCACCGCGAGATCTTCCTGTTCGTTACTGAATCAGTTCAGGGCCCCAATTAGAAAGAACGAAACGATATTACCTCAGTCTTAGGCTCGTATTTTTCGGACCAAAGGAGATCTATATGATTCGATTAGAGATCGCTGGCCTAATGAAGAGAGATTTGGTTACCTTTTCGAGCAGTAGTATCATCCTCAGTGGGTGGTGCACTGTTGACAACAGGAGCTCGTCGTGCTTTTTTCTTTTGTGTCGCGTAAGGCGGAAGAATGAAATGCTTTTGATTCGCAAAATGAGATTATTATGCATTACGATGCGTAAATGGATTAGCTTTCTTTACCGAGCCATCCTGCGAGAAATCCATAAGAACACAGGACAGGAAAAGTTTGTGTCACCCCACGAAGAAGAGAACAAGGTACTCCGACTTTTGTTTCATGCGAAATGTGTCCTGGATAATGTGGGCGTCTCAGACAGGCCTAAACTTCATACGCAGAGATTTATAGCTTTTCTTCGACCGCAAAGGATGCAGCTGTATGCAAACTGTATGGAAATAAAGAAAATCCAGTATACACAATTCTCCACGACAGAGGAGCAAAAAGCTAGGAGGAGGGGAAAGATTAATACATTGGTAGGTCTAAGTTTCTCTAGTCGATACACCAAATCTCCATTCTCTCTACGCCACCGCTTTCGCCGTTGCGTATCCGATTAATGTGACGAGCCAAGTTCAAGTCGTCCTCATCAATCATGAGCACCATTTCGTCGTCTTCATCTTTATACTGAAGACGTAAGGACGGTGGGCCATTGAACTTGGACCGTATACGGCTGAGCAGTTCATCGAATGAGATATTGCTGGGCACCAGCAGAATACGTGTGTCCGTGTAGTGAACTTTGATCTTGATTTTGTTACCCACATCTGCAACAGTAGAAGGAGAAGAAGGAGATGCGGGTGGTTGCGAAGAGGAATGATCGCTGCCACGGCGATGATCACTACCGTCACTGCTATCATAAATACTGGATGAGCTATTCAGCCGTTCACGAATCTTTTCACGCTCGCGTTCTTGAATCGACAGATTTTCTAGCGAGTTGTAGACGTCGTCCACCAGATCCGGATCCAAGTCGTCATATTGACTCTGACTACGAGGTATAGGAGGCACAGGCGGAGGTGAATACCGGATGGTTTTATGGCTACGCGTCGAGTTACGGCATGATGAAGAGGAAGAGGTCGTGGAATATCGTTGATCTTCATAAGTGGATGCGAAACCACTGTCGATTCTTCTTGCTCCTTCTGCACGCTGTCGCAAACTGGAATCATTCGAGTCTTTCCGTCGGCGCGTGCTAGCAGATGGCCTGGAGTGCCTGTTGCTGCTGGTACTGCTGCTTGGATAAGGCGTCGATTGTGAAGGATAAGGTACTACTACCGGATCTTGCGCTTCTATATTACTATCGTAGCGTGCTACTGCTGCCTGAGCCCGTCGCTGTTGCGTTAAGAGAATCGAATTGTTTCTCTTTATACCGGTGCCCGCCGCTGCTGCTTGTGGTGGCTGCTTTTGTTGTGATATACCCAGTTTATCCATGGCTGCAAACATATCCATGCCTTTCAATTGCCGTAATCGACTTTCGGGTGGTCGATAGAGAACGCCTGGAGGGATTGAATAGACAGAGTAACCTTTGCCGCGGTCTCGCACGGCCTGATTGATGATATCATGTTCCTCGGTCATTTTGGACTTTTGTGCATGGTACAAATCTGTGAGGCCCGCATCGATCTTGCCCAAATACAGTTGGCAAATACCCCGATTAAATAAAACTTCACAAGAATACAGTCGAAATTGCAGACCCAGCTGCTGGTAGTTGATCATGGCGTTACCACGTAGTTTCTATACAAACTGCAAGTTACTATTTCAAGTCTTTTCTTTTTCGACTCTCAATACTACCTCTAAAGCGAGATCAAAGTCCTGCCTTGCCGCTTCCATGTCGTTGAGTAGAAAATGTGAAACACCCATCTGAAAATAGGCTACCGCGAAAAATGGATCCATGGAGATCGCTTGCCTATACGCAGCCACCTAATTAAACCGACACCTTTTAGTTGATGTCTCGTCACCCCTGTTCAATGGGAAAGCTTACTGCGCGTTCATGGTCATCGAGTGTGGCAAGGATAAGACCGATATTAAAGTGCATCTTTGCACTGTCGGCCATATTCTATTTTATCGTTTCGTGATTAGTCAAAGGCCCGGTTGCTGACGCGTCCTTTTTCTTACGTAGAATGCTCTCAGTGCGGTATCATAGTCTTTTCTGTCAAATGCATCGCAAGCATGTAGCCATTGCTCCAGTTCCAGCTATCATTTTGGTTTTTCAGATCATTACCCCGAGAATGTTTGTCATTTTGCCCACTTGCCTTTAAAGCCATCCAGAGAGAAAGACTCAGTCAAGAAAAGCAATGAGGGAGAGAGAGAGACAGACAGTTTTACTTCAGGGGTAGGCAAGATATGCTGGGAAGGGGAAAGAAAAGGGGAGTTCCCAGTGTGCGTACTTTTTGCTTCAATGCGCTTGTGCGACGGTGCTCAAATTGAATCTGACTTGTTCCGCTCTTTGTCTCGTCACACAAGGCTACATCAAAGGTTGATTGATGTGTACGCATTGTCTCTTTCGCTCTGTATGTTGGAGAATCCAAGACCCAGGATCCAGATTATGCAGAGTGTGGCGCCAAACAAAGGAGACCTTGCAATTACGCTGATCTTGTGATCTTCGCTTTTACATGTGTACGAACGTGTGTCGATGTATTAGGCAGATCCTTTTCTGTCTGCCCGTCAACTGGCGTATGTCGACCAACATGTGGCCGTTTTCTGTCAGATGACTTAACATTGACGCCCTGGTTCTATGGGCTTCACCCCAAGACCATGCACTTGAACAATGAACAGCCGGACAGCCACATTTCCTGATGCCCTTAACACGTACACACTCGGTTAAGCTCGTCACGTACAGTAACAAATAGCTGGCAACAAACAAAGAAATATCTCCATTGGCAATAGTCCAAGTTCCAGGAACACATAAAAAGAAAGAGGGTAAAAGAAAGGACGGTTGATTCGGTTCAAAAGAGAAATTCATTCAAGGTCCCTGAAGGAACACCACTTTTCTTTCCATTTTTTGGTCACCATACACAGACACAGACAACTTGAAGAACGCACACGCAACCCCGTCCGCTCCTTCTCATTAACTCTTCACCAAAAACATCCGGTCCGTCCCAATCAACCCACCAACAATGCTGAGTGAGTACTCATCCAGCAACACTCCTTCTCCTTGTTCTTCTTTACCATCCCAGCCATCTACAACGACAACCACTACCACTACCTCCACTACCCTACACTGTACTAAATGCGGTCTACCACTTGACGGAGAATTCGTACGCGCACTAGACGGTACCTTCCACTGGGGTTGTTTCAGCTGTCTCGTAAGCTTAACAGTGGTGGGGGCGCGCGCAGGGCAACACCTCATCCAATCGAGTTCGGTCTTCTTTAGGATTGCAATGAGCCTGTTGCTTCCCGGTTTTTCCCCATTGAAGGACCTAATGGGACTCAGGAACCCCTTTGTGAACGAGACTATTTTCGCCGACTCAACCTTGTCTGCGCTCAATGTGGTGATGCCTTGCGTGGACCGTACATTACAGCCGTCGACAAGAAGTTCCACTTGGAACATTTTGGCTGTTGCGTATGCTCGGTTCTTTTTGGGCCCGACGATTCCTATTACGAACACGACAACAAAGTGTACTGCCATTATCATTATTCTATAAAATATGCTATGAAATGTACAGGTTGTCAAGTCGCCATCCTAAAGCAATTTGTCGAGATCAACCGCAACAATGTAGACGAGCATTGGCATCCGGAATGCTATATGATTCACAGAGTATGTCAATGGATCTAGTCTAAAATAGGTATAATACATCGAGTCTAATCCCGTCGTCTATTAGTTTTGGAACGTCAAGATCGCCCAATTATCGGATGATAAAACGGATACACTCACAGGTAGAATATCTCCCAATGGTCCCGAGGAAAAACTGAAACCGAAACTGATATCTCGGTTTCAAGACACTGCAAACATGACACCTGAACAAGTACGTGAAGTCCAAGTAGCTATGGAAGACAAAGTGTATCGTATATGGACAGTTCTTTCAGCATTCGAAGGTAAGAGACACAAACAATGCTCTGATCCAAACCTAACGTCTGGGTGTCTTTCTGTAGAATCTGCTGCCGCATGCATATCTGACATGCTGGTGCATGTCTCGGAAGGCAGCTACATAGAAGGATTAAAGATGGCTGACTACTTTGTCACCCACGTGGAAATCCTTTTTACAGCAATTGACGATTTGGTTGCACAATATCATGCTTGTTCCAACATTGAGCTGCAGCACGAGCGGGACTCGAAAATGCTCACCAAAAAAATCATCAACTTCTTCACGTTACTATCGCATACGCAAGAAACTGGCGTACGGCGTATGGGTATCACCGAGGAATTACTGTCACTGGTGACGGGCCTTGCTCATTATCTCAAAGTTCTGATCCGGATCAGCCTCACCGCAGCTTTGAAACTGGTACTTAACAGGGCGCGGGGTGTTCATTGACCGAATAAACTCAACAAACTCGTTGCGTCAACAGGAGTCTATGGATCAAAAATCAAATGCGATCAGTAGGTTCCTAAGTCAGCTCGTCGAACTGGCAAACAAGCGAGGTGGAGGAGGAGGGTATATTACTACTGGAGATGCTGCTGCCACTGCTGACTCGCCTTTGGCATCGGAACGTTGTCGGACATGCAACAACGTGTGCGACGATCAGTGTTTCCGGTTTGAGCACTTGCGGTGGCACGACCGGTGTTTTGCATGCTCAAAATGCTGTGCACCGCTACGAGACGAATACCGCGAGTCCTTTTTGGATCCTTCCGAGACAACGATGATAATTTGCAAACATTGTGCTGCAGCAGCTAATCCAAATACCCATTTAAGGCAAGGTTTCGTCCGCGTATCGCAGCTCCAGCAATTTTCCTTTCTCCTCCGTTTCTCCCTACGGCGACTATACACACTCTTAAATGTCCATGGTAGATATATAAAAGAGAAACAGGAACATTCCCGAGGTGAAACATTCATGAAAAGTATTTAAATAGATGCGGTCAGTGCCCAGAGCAGAGCCATCTTACCTTCCAACGCCGGAAATAATCAACAACCTCCCGGTCTACTAACACACGAATCGAGATCCAAATCGTACTCAGAAGGAGATAAAGCAGAGGAAACTATTAATCTCGGAGACATTAAGCGCGTGAAATCAACTCACACCCAACGCAAAATGACAAACTCTCAGCGAGTCGCCAAGAGGTCGACATTGATGGAGACGCCTAGCCCAAACGCTGCTTTGGTTACCAGCGGACGACCGGAAGAAGAACAAGACCAGACTGCGATTACTACATCGTCACCTTCCGCCCAGAACAACACACCTGCGTCCAACCCCTCACGACAGTCGGTTCTATCCTGTAACAGCAAAAGGCCACCTAGCCAGGAGTACTCCAAAACAAAGCCAGTTGCGAAATTCCAGTATATTGCGGAACTTAGTGCCCTGAATCATTTCATGGTGAAGCATGTCGCTGTTTTGCACTTGGAAGAGCTTTTGAAGGACCATTTTACGTTGGAAGACCTTGTAGAGCTCATTGACGAAAAGAAGCATACCACATTATGGGGCAAATTTTTCACGAGTTTAAAAGGAAGCGGCAGCAAAAAGAATTCAAAGACAAAAGGTATGTGCAGCATTGAAAGTTCCGATTATTTTTGTTTGTTGGGCTCATATCCATTTTGCTACTGCCTTGTTAGAGGGGACATTTGGGGTTCCACTAGATGTACTTGTTGAAAGAACGGGCGTCGAGTCGAACCTCGGATGCGGCGCAAGCAGAATAAAAATCCCCGCTTTTATTGACGAGAGTATCTCGGCGATGAAACAGATGGGTAAGTTGTTGCAGTAGAATAGAAAGAGAGTCTGACTGATATTGGTTTTATATAGACATGTCTGTGGAAGGGATTTTTAGAAAGAATGGTAACATTCGTCGACTGAAAGAACTAAGTGACGAGATCGACAACAACCCGAATGCAGTCCACCTTGCGAACGAAAACCCAATACAAGTTGCCGCCCTCACCAAAAAGTTCCTTCGGGAGTTGCCAGAACCGCTTCTTACGTTCAAATTACACAAACTGTTCACTGTCGCGCAACGTAAGGGTTGTTTCTCTGTCTTCAAGTCATGGTCATGTACTAAAAGGAAAAACGGTAGAACTGGAATCTGAGGCAGATAAAAAACGAGTATTGCATTTAGCCTGTTGCCTCCTTCCGAAGCCGAACCGGGATACGTTGGAAGTTCTTTTCTTGTTTCTCAAGTGGGTCTCGACCTTCGCCGAATTTGAAGACGGTTCGGGTAGCAAGATGGACCTACATAACCTGGCGACAGTCCTTGCACCCAATATTCTTTATCCCAAGCACAAAGATCCGGCAAAGGAGGATTCGCATGCTGCGATATCGACGGTATACGACCTGTTACAGTATCAGGAGGAATTCGCCATCGTAAGAATCCTACTCTTTTTTTTTCTTTTCTAAAGGAAATTCGCGCGCTAATCTATATAACCAGGTTCCTGAAGATCTCGCTTTGGTTTTGAAGAGCCTTTCATTCAGTCAAGGTGACATGGAAGCCAGTGCCAGAGACGTTTTGCGAAAATGTGAGACCGTCATGCGACTTAAAAAGAGCAATAACAAAGAAGGAAATGGTTCCGCTTTTCCTGCAATGCCTACACGACAGCATTCTTCACCAGCCGCCATGCCTACCCTTAATACTCAGTCACTTAATACCGAATCTCAAGAACAACAACATGCTATCCTGTCTTCTTCACCGATTGATATACACCCTCCACCTGCACTTGCACCTGCACCTCCACGACATTCTCAAGACCCTTCTGATTCGACACCATCTACACCTACCACACCTTCCACACCTAATCCATTTTTTACTCCCAGTAATTCTCTTTGAATAAAAAGGACCTTGTTGCATGTTCTTATCATCGTTAATAACAAAAGATTTTGACAATAAATTGTCGGAGCGTCCTTCGGTCCGGTTTTACTGCGGACTTGTCCTCGTTCCAAACAGAAAACACAACTGCTTAAAAGTGCATAAGAAAATGTCTTTAATTCAACAAATTTCAAGACGGATTCCGGTCTTCTCGGCGGCTATTATACGACACTCTCAGCACAACGGATTTAAGCGATCCTTGTCTTCTGCCAGCGGTAGGTAGATCGGGGAGAGGCATGGCAGGTCAATGGATCAATCGTTAACCCATTATAGTTCTTTTGCATGGCAAGGGGGATATTCCTCGCGGAGAAGGGTAAGAATGAAAACAACACAAGTTACTATTCAAAACGGTTAACGTTCAATATCAGACCTTATACTGTCAACTTTATTACTCCAGAAGGCGAAAAGATCACAGTAAAAGCTGTAGAGGGCGATACCATGTTGGATCTTGCACAACGATACGATATTGATCTTGAATGTATGCAAAAGAGGTGAGAGAGAGAGAAAGAAAAGACTCATGGTAATATAAAACTAGGTGCATGTGAAGGATCGTTGGCATGTTCGACCTGTCACGTCATTGTTGATCCGGAATACTATGATAAAATGGAAGAGCCTTCAGACGAGGAAAATGATATGCTTGATCTAGCATTTGGCCTGACAGAAACGTACGTAATTATTCTGAGGCAATAGAAAATATGTGGACTTGTTAATGACGATATGAAATAGATCGAGACTCGGTTGTCAGATCCAAATGAACGAGGAGCTCGATGGCCTTACAGTCCGAATGCCTTCAGCGACACGGAATCTAAGAGTAGACGGTACGTAAACGTTCAGGGTGCTCAGCACTACCCTTATACTTACATCATATTATAGGTTCGAAGCCGACTCACCACTAGAGAACAACCAAAAAAGTCTATTTTGATAGTTTTCCCCCTTTCTTACATACCACCATAGAATTGTACAGTACCTGCGAAATGCGGATAAAAAAGCCGCTATATTGACTATAGACGTCGAGACAACTATCTCCCTCAGCTGTCTATGAAACTGAAAAGCAAGAATGTCTATATCATTTGACATACACAGGACACATAACAAGTGCAACACATCGGATAAAGGGAAATCAGATCAATGTGAATGACTTGCAGTTAATGGCTATGTACACCCCTTTTGAGAAATAAATCAGGCAAATAACAATAACGATGCATTGTGGTGCCTCTTACAGGGACCTATTGTCCTTTATGTGTATATTATGAGCTATAACTGTGGTTTGATAGTTGATGGCATTGGGGGCATTTTGCAAAGCGGACTTTTGATTCATCAATGTAATCTAATCAAAGTTGCCCAAACACCAGTTGCTTTCCCAAGAAATGGCCAGAGAGACAGACAGTCGTCGTCGCACACAAACGACAACAATGAATACCGACAATGTATCGCCACCGCAACGACAATTGATTGTTATCCTGGAAAATGCCTCTTTGGAAGCTGCGCAATTAAGTTTCCGGAGCGACGCTAAATTGCAACTGCTCAATTGCGATGAACATCAATCGATCTTGAAAAGGTTGGGACGTGATATTTCGGACGCGCGGCCTGACATTGTGCACCAGGTATTATGACAACAAGATACATATTTCACTTGGCTCTAACCTCTCATTCATTCTAGTGTCTATTAGCGCTTTTGGACAGTCCAATCAACCGATCCGGTCATTTACAGGTAAATCGCTAGATCTAATCGATCAAACAGCGAATAACAGTTATTGAATGAATGTGTACTAGATTTTAATTCATACAGCCAAAGGAGTTGTGATTCGAATCAACCCTGAATGTCGGATACCAAGAACAATCAAGAGATTTTCAGGGCTTATGGGTAAAGTTTTAAGAAAGAGAAGTCTGTGCATGTAAAAATTGATGCGTTCTGTTAGTTCAATTGTTGGAAAGAGGCGTCATTACTTCAAATGACAGTGAGAATGCGCCCGTATTACTGGAGATTCTTCGACCTCCTCTCACGGCTCATATCCCAGCCAATGCCAGAAAGATTGGTAAAACGTCGAAACATACACACAGCCGTGGGCAGGGATGCTTATGATTGTTGTTATCTCTTAGCATTATCTTGGAATGCACCAAAGCGACGCTTGTACAATTACTTTGAACAAATACCTCCAGACCAACCGATTGTGGTCGCGATTGGAGCCATGGCCAAAGGTGAAGATAATTTCGCTGACAGCTATGCAGATGACAAGATTGGTAAGCTCAAAGAGTTTCGAATGTAAAAGTCCATAAGACCTTATATATCTTGTGTATAGGCATATCAGAGTATCCGTTGTCTGCCTCTGTTGCGTGCAGTAAAGTCTGCTGTGCTTTGGAGGATCTGTGGGACATTATGTAAAGAAAACAAAAAGACTGAAAATGCCTACTGGCGTACTTGTTGTTTGATATGGTGATTATGCACATCCGTCCGTCTTGTATGGTTTCCTCAATTCATGTAATTATTTCGTTATAAAAGTTGATGCCCGCGATGCATATGCTGGAAGGTTTAAGGTCCAACACTTTTTCCTACCACTCTTACCAAAAAGGAAACTGCCGTAGAAAGGCACAGCCCATTGTTTGATTTCCAACTCACCAATGCATCGATTCCCTGCTGAAGCTCGTCAAGGGAGAAGCAAACAGCTCTATGACGAGAACAACGCAAGACAGGTCTTTCTTCTTCAGTATAACCATTCATGGTTTCGCCATGCATTGACATGTCTGAAAGGTTTCCGCAGCCATGCCGATCGATCCGGAAACAAAGCGCATCTTGCTTGTTTCTAGCAGCAAGCATCCTGGCGCGTGGGTCTTCGTAAGTTCTCTCTATCAAAGTACCATATATTGCAATGCGCAGCTAAATTATAATAATAAGCCCAAGGGCGGTTGGGAGAATGATGAAAGTAGTGAACAAGCAGCAGAACGCGAAACTTACGAAGAGGGTAAAATATCTCTTGCTTGCTTTTTCTAGCCCCCCATTCATCTAATATTACAATAAGCGGGCGTCTTGGGTACGGTGACCAAGTTAGTAGGCAACTACCTAGATTACGACAAGAACGGAATCCCAAGGACACGATTTTGGGTCTATGAAATGCAAATCCATGAAATCCTGGACTCTTGGCCAGAATCCAAAATACGACAAAGACGTTGGGTAACTATAACTCCTTTTTACACACAAGGAACGATATGATTGATTGACGAATGATATATATAGTTTACATATGATGAAGCCATGATAGCCGTCGCGCGAAAACCATTCATGCAACAAGCGCTTCGTTCTTGTACCCTGGCTCCATAACCCTATATTCCTTGTTATTAATATTAAGCCTGCTTGATTACATTCCTGAGTGCCAAATGCGAAATAGGACGGTCCGCTGTGGCTTCAAGTGCTTCCTCATACGGCATCTTGTCAAGAAAGTATCTAGTTTGAGGAATCTTCCATTAACAAAGAAAACGATGGTTCTTTTGCATACCCATACGCGCTGTCGATCTGAGCCTGGCCATGTTATCAGGATCACAGCGTTTTCTTTATCAGCCACTACTTGATACATCCAGTAGTGGGCCACAATCTTGCCCTTCTTGTTGGCTTTTGTGTAGGTGCCTACAAGCCATGACACTTTTTGCACTTGCACACCAGCTTGCTCATACAGTATTCGAAGCGCAGCTTGCTCGCTATCTGCTTCTGTATTGCAGTCGCCGCGGGGTAAGACAAAGGCGCCTTCTCGTGTCCGACTCGAAAGTAATAAGATATAGTGAGTTTTGGAGGTCCACGACAATCACGCCCACAGCCTTTGGTATTTTATTATCAAACAAGAAAGGTTAGCATGTGTTTATGTGTGCTGAGGTAGAGCATCGTGCGTAGTGCGAAAGAAATTACTTGACGAATGGGTTTCTTCTTCCTTGCTGTATTATTAGGCTGTGGTGATTCCTCCTCCTGTCCCTTCATGCTCGTCGTTGATTTGCGGCAGGATCTTTTGCCAAACGAGAATAGAGTAGAAAATCGAAAAGCAATTGTTCCGCTCATATGGGAGTACTAGAAAACACAGAGTTTCTTTCTTCAACTCCCTTTCGAATGGCTTCCTTTTATACATACTAGCTGCATACGATAGGATAGCTTGGTTTTGATCTATCATTTCAAACCAACGAGGGGATCTATACCCATTTGAGGTCGCGTGTCCTTCCGTTTATGGGTAATGCTCACTGACACTTGCTCTCCTGCGCATAGTGTCCGCCAAACTATCCCGTGAAGATCCCAGCTGTGTTGCTTTAGCACTTCCCTTGCGGGCTTCAGATTGACACGCTTTTACGAAGATGGGACAGCGGAATGATGTATTTCGAGCAAGAGAATCAAAAAGAGGCAGGTGGAAGACGAGAGAACTTGTGGAAACCGTTCGCAATCGATTGCATAGCGCCCTGAAGATCGAAAACGAAATCTGCAGGAGTATGATATTGACAATCTCGACACATGAACCAGTATCACCTAGGCCTTGGTATTGGGAGAAGTTATCTCGGTCCCCGGCTTGGGAGGGGATAGTTGGGACGACAGTCGTCCCCTGCCAGCTAAGTGGTCGCCCTTGAAACCCATCCCATGCTGAACCCCTAGTATCATCCGAGATACGGAATATAGGAGGTTAATCATTGAAGCGCCAAACGGGCAATTGGCTTGAAACGTAATAACATGCAATTTGGTTTACACACCGAAGGTTCTTGGTTCGATGATCATCACACTGTGCCCTGTCGATAGAGGAGATGGTCATTGCCCTGCGGCATACATGGTGGTATACTAGTGAAATCCAGGAGAAAGTAAGAATTGAAACTCTAATAGTAGAGGAGGAGGAATGCATCTAGCTCGGGGAAGATGCAAATAACTCGGCACGCAAATATCGAGAAACAGACATGTATAATAGATATCAACAGAATTGTATATGAGCAGCCAAATGCAACTGGAAAGACTTCCTGAGTGGATACGTTGCCTTTTAGACTGATTGTAGCCTTCTTTGACTGGTAAACCGGCAGTTTCCTGACGCGAACCAAGAATCTTTGCTAGCTCTAGAAAGCACATAAAATAATAAGGGCATTGCCTTCCTGATGCTTACCGGGCGGGACCTTGAGTAAGTAACTATGGTGAAATTCCGCAAGTCCCCTTTCTGCCCAATCTGGGAAAGCAAGTCACGAACAAAACGGAAGGAACATTTCACCTCTGTCCGTGTGCGTGCGTGTCAGTACGTGCAAAAGCGCCTCTTTTCATTTATTCTTTCTTTTTGTATATCCCCATGAATGTCAGCACGGCAGCACCGGAAACGACGCAATCGGAGGTGGATGAACACGTGTCCATCATGAGCGTCGCCAACATGGTTGAACAGTTTATTGAACGTGATACTAGATACCCGGACCTTGCCGACTTAATAAAAGGTTCTTGAAACTACCAGGACGCGTATTCCCGGAAAGCAAGAATGCAGATTAATCAACTAACATATATATATAACTCTATGCATTCAGGTCCAACTTCAGATCAGTATTCAAAACGTGTCAGCATCAAGGAACAGGATTTTGTCAAAGAGTACAGTCTCAGCATGCCAGAACATGTTGCTGAAATGATTGATCGTAAGACCGGCTATTTTTTAGATTGCATTACGATCGGTTCCTGACTGGACGGTTTTTAACTATTAGAGTTCGAATGCCGCTGCTTCATGGGAGTCTTACCAGAGATCCGCCGCGCTTGGGTGTCAGTGGATAATCGACTGTTCCTGTGGAATTACCTGGACGAAAAGTACGTTCTTGCACCCGAAGTTTGGTCGTGTGGGAATACATTCAACTTAGATTTTATCTACACAGTCAGCCGATGAACGTCTATGAAGACCAGGATCAGATCATAGCTAGCGTGGGCCTTGTTAAACCAAAGCCAGGTTCGTTTCGTTCTCTTGCTAACATTTGCTTAGCACAGCAACGGAGATTTATATATGTCTGACACCATTATTGATAACGACAGGCATTTTCGGCAACCACATCAATTATATCCTCGTCTTAGCCACACCTGTTAGCATACATTTGTTAGGCGTCTCCTTCACACCTGGAAGCACCGTCAGCAATGAACTCAGTCTGTTTGGAACCAACCTCGTCGTTTCTTCGGATGGTGTTCAAATGTCCCATATTACGGGTACAGATGAAGGTCGAATTTTTGTTGTTGGTGATGATGCTCGTCTCTATGAAGTGGATTACAAAGTAGGCGAAGGTGTTATATGGTAATGATAGACAAGATTCTCACTTTAGATGCAGCCTCCACATAGGTGGTTCCAACGTAATTGCAGTCTGATACCCCGTACAACTGGAACTTGGACAAAATTCTTGCCTGTTCCGTTTTCCTCGGCAAATACCTGTAAGGAATGATACTTGCGGCAATGTGATACTTTGATAAAACGATCTTACTTTTGTCGATCTAGCCGAAATCGCATCCATAGCCATAGACAATGAACGCAAAGTCTTGTATATATTAAGGGACCAGAGTACAATAGAGGTAAGTAATCTGGCACGGTCATTTACTGGTTGAGTACAATGCTTTCTGACTGTGGGATCAACAAGGTTGTGTATTTGGGAGAAAAGGGCGACCAGTTCAACTTGGTCACAACGATGAAAGATATCGGAAATTCAGCTAGGATCGCCTGTCGCTCGAGTAGTTTTACGCCTGACGCAGATTATTTCAGACTAAAGACGATACACGCCATCCCAAAATCTGTATCGAAGAAAGTTCACCTCGTTGCAGTCGCAAGCACAGGCGCTCGGCTCTACTTTACACATCATCAAAACTCCTTTAGAATGGCGTCCATGCAGACAACTGCTGATATCCCACCAAATACATTGGAACTTATTCACGTTCGATTGCCTCCACCTGTGGAGGCCGCCGGTCCGAGCCTAGTGCTTCAGGGGCAACAAGACGTATCACGGAAGATATATACTGCTTTTTATGAGTTTGGGACGCTGCTGGCGGCGGAGACCACAAACCAGGACAAGGATTTGATATGGATGGTAGCTACGGAGCTTGGTGATAACCTGATTCAACAACAGCAAATAACCAACAGTACTGGTACAGCTGCACTGGTATTTAACAAATATGGTAACGAAAACGAGGGCGAACGCTAATAACTTCTTGTTTGTTTAAGTTTTCTTCATCACAGCCATCATGGGTAGAGACCACTTCAGTCGTTGAAAGCGAAGGGCGCATATATGCTATAGCAGCAGCTAATACACATGCACGATCGAGGACCGGCAACAGCATTAATGAAATTAGCGAACTGCTAACTGATCCGCGCAGGCAGTTTGTTGTGTTGACGGCCTTTGGAGTAACGATTTTCAGCAAAATGCGACCGGTCGATATCCTAGAACAGCTCGTACGTGACGCACATGGCGACATTTCCTCAAGACAACAAGAATTTGTAGCATTTTTTGAAAAATACGGCCATACTCAAGCATGCGCCATGTGTTTAGCTATCATTTGTGCCAATTTTGGTACCGATAATCCAGAGAAAGGTACGAGTCATGCCCCATTCACCGAAGTAGTAGTTAGTTATCTTTTGACTAAAACGTGGGGTTAGTTGACATTATCCGAGGGGCGACACAGCTTTTCTTTGAATGTGGAGGGACTCCTAAGAAAACTAGTCAATCAGCGATCAGTTCGAACCATCTTGGCAGGGCGATTGATCTCGGTCACACCGTGTTTAGCGGGAAACATGACGGTTTAGCGCTTTACCTTGCTCGTTTGTTAACACCAGTATGGAAATTGAAGGTTTTTGATACAAGGTATACCCCGATGGAACCTTATGCAAAGCGTCGCGTTGTTATCTAATTGAAAAGACACACCCAGCGTAAACAGCAGTATCGAAGAATCGACTCGTCTTCAGACAGTATTGTTAGATGCGCAACGAGGTTTAATCCGGTTAAAGAACTTTATGGATGTGTAAGTCTTGTAGCTAAGTCGCAGCTGAGGATCGTATAATACTTATTGGGAAAGGTTACAGAAATCCGCACTTTCATGTTTCCGCTCATCTAGGTGATACCAAGTTTCGATCGACTGATCACGATATGCTGCGAGTACTTGTGGTATGTCTACTTATATGTAGCTGTTGTGGGGTAATCCTCTGACATTGGCCTTTAGCATGAGCAGCAATCCGTGCATTGGCTTTACCGTCTCGTAATTCAGTGCATTGAGGCGATATCTTTCTTGGACTTTCTACTAGACGCTAGTGTACAGGATATATTACGATGGTGAGTGACAGGTACACCAAAACGTTGGAAGGCGTCCGCTAACGAAAAGTGCGCAGTGTTTCCGAAGCATCCCGACCCGAGATTGTTAACTTGACGTTGGAAACAATGTTGGCGACTCCTCGTGGGCGGGTCTTGATCAGAGAGCTCGTGATTGCAGCCATTAACAAGTATGGAACTTCGCACACGCATGTCGGTTTTGACGTCGTTAGCGATATGCTTCGAAGGAAATGCAGCTCCTTCTTTGGGCCAAGTGACGTTGCGTTCTATCGGGTAAAGCAGACATTTGGTTATGCTGAAGAGATTATTAATGACTAATTCCCTGTCTATCCAGGGCGTCGAAAACGTAAGACGCGCTCAAACCACGGAATCCGAATACGAAAGGGCAGCGGCATTAAACGAGTCTTTGGAGCTCTTCAAACAAGCGGCAGACTATCTGACAGATGAAAAACTTGGCGAGATTTGTGCAGAGTACTGTCGGCAAGGATATCATATTGGGTCGGTGAAGCTACCATTAGAACGCGCAAAGAGAATCGATCCTGAAGGACAAGCCCAGCCCGCTCCTATAGAAGGGAAACCAGCCGATGACTCGAGAGTCCAACTGTACGAAGCACGCATGCGATGTTACCGTCACGTGTTTAATGCGTTGTCCAAAGTGAAAAAGATCCTCGATTCAGGAGGCAAAGTTGAAGAAGGTCAACGGCTGCCGATGACAAAAAATCCTCACGCATACGCGTCCGAAGTATTTGCTGCAGCGCTGTCATACCCAGATAAACTCTTCCACTACAGCTTGTATCGATGGTACATGGATAACGACATGAAGAACGAACTATTATCGGTAGAATCTGAATACCTTAAACCATTCTTCACGGAGCATCTTGATGAGGTGACAGGCATGGACTTTATGTGGCAATACTATCGGCATCGGGAAAAATACTTTGAGGCTGCCCTTTACCTGGAAGCGCTGGCGACGCGATCGAATAATGGACTGCCGCTCGTGAAACGACTAAAATACCTGGCTTTGGCTGTTGTGAATGCGCGGTGCCGAGATCCGGAGCGGCTAGAGTTACAGGAAGCGCTTCAATTGCTTCAAAGTCTTGAAGAACGTGTGGCAATTGGTCGAATACAGTACCGGATACAGCAAGCATTATTGTCCCGAGGATTGGAAGAAGACGCAAGGAGACTAGACGGCGAGCTTTTAAATTTGAGCGATCTGTTTCACGGTTACGCAAAGAAATATGATATAAAAGAAGAAATGGAATCTATCCTGCAGCTTGCAGGGTATTAAAAGAAGCACTTACTTTTTACACCTCTTGCTTGTAATTATTATCGTAAAGGGAAAGGACAACCAGACCACAATAATAGAAACTGTACATTCTACATATCCCACTGTATAAAAGATGATTCCTTGTTTTCTTTTGAAAGGGCCATGTATGATAAACAACGCAGAGTTAATATAAGAAATATTTGCAGTAAAGATGATTAAACAACTGGAATATTTTAAAAGAGAAAGAAATGAACAATCAAGTCAGCTGGGGTTTCTTTAGTCCTTGCGCTTGTAGAAACGTCTCCACTTGTCGTCAATCTTTTCAATGTAATAGACACCCGAGGCAATGTGATCCAAGCTACCGACGGGAGTGTAGTCACATGCATTGTGTGTCTTTTCACGAATCTTCATGGCCTCAGCAAACTCTTCTGGCTTAGCAACCGTACGAGCCGCAAGTCGTTCACGCAGATTCAGTGTCTCCTTGATCTGGGTCGTCGATCCGAGCACACGGAACGAAATCATGGACGCCGCAAGACCCGAGCCGTACGAGTAGAGCAGGATGCGCTTGTTTTGCAGGGTATCCGAGTCGACTTCAGAGACCAGCGAGGCCAGTCCGGCCCAGACGGCAGCCGTGTACATGTTTCCAATCTGCTTGGGCACATACGCAGCCGGTCCGACTTTCTTGGCGTAGCCTTCCTTGGTGAACGCAAGGCACGCCTTTTCCAGATCACGGTTCTCGAGGGATTGGCTGTAGGTCAGATCAGCGAACGGTCGGAGCGGGGCGTATTTTTCATTGTCCTTGTCCAATAAAAAGTCATTGTACGACTATATTTGATTGAACAACTTAGCCCTCACGCATAATTATAGACACACACACATAGAACTACTTACTGCACGGGCAAAGGACTTGTTGACCAGTTTCGCGTAAGGAGAGTGGCACACGACATAATCCACATCGTCCATGCTTGGCTTCTCTTTACCCAGGTATTTGCCCAACCGACTCATGTACCGCGTATAACACGTATCAAACGCACGGAGGTAGCAAGTGTTGGAGAACTTGCCATCCACCACTGGGTACTCCGAATGCATGTCGGGTTTGTAAAAGTCGTACGCATGTTCCATGTGCGTGCTCCTCAGGCCTCGTTCGACCACGATGGGCGCATCGGGTCCAATCAACATCGCAACCACACCAGCACCCGACGTCGGTCTGGCAGCTCCGGATGCATACAGCGCCAAGTCACCAGCAATCACAATGGCTTTGCGACCGTCCCAGGACGAGGACTCGATCCAGTTGATCGCATTCGAAAACGCATTGAACCCACCGTAGCATGCGTTGGTGGTATCAATCCCTTCCACCTCCGTGTTGCCGTGCTCCTTGAACAGCGTCATCAGGGTCGTCTTGACCGATTTCGACTTGTCAATGATGGTTTCGGTTCCGACTTCGAGGCGGCCAATCTCCGTGTATGAGATCTGGTACTTTTCCATCAAGTTTTGAACCGCTGTTGTTAAAAACCTCCGTCAGTTCGACAAAAGTATAAAGCACCGCAATCAAACAAGTATAATTACCAGTCAAGCAAATGGACTGAATGTCTTCGCGGTCATCAATAAATGCCATCTTCTCTTGACCCAAGCCAATCGTATATTTGCCAGTGCTCACGCCGTCAAACACCTCCATTTCATTCTGGTCTACACACTGTTATAACAAGATGAATACCCCGAGGCCATTTTACGTGATGACCCCACAAAGGACTTACTCTGGAGGGAAAGTACATCTCCATGGCCAAGATGCCGACATTCTGAGGGTAATGCTCATACGAAGGTGCAGTCATGATGCGAGAATACCAAAAGCGATAAGTATAAAGTTGATAAGGAAAAAGAGAAAAGAGAGAGAGAAGGTCGCCCGATCCGTCTGTCTCTATCGCGCCTTTTTCTTTATTCAGAAAGCTTAGGTGTGACAAACAAAGATTTTCCTAGCGTCACTTTAGAAACACCGCTCCGCTGCTGCCTACTGCTCCGCATACCATCCACTTGATAATCAGATTCTAACAACTATACTAGATGGACGAAAAGGGGGAGAGAGACAGATCAATAAGGGGTGATAATGACAACTTTTTTTCCATTCGCGTTACCAGTCATGGTCTGTGCCTTTCACTCGACGAGCAATGTCCAGCTGCTCGGGTGATGTGAGACAGTAATCCTGGTGCACGGCTGGGTTGCGGTAGACGAATAAGTGTGATCTTGAACGGTATCCCACCAAAGTGATATAATGGCCTTTGCAATTCCCCACCCCCATGCAAGAATTAGGAACAACAACAAGAAAGGAGAACATGCATACGACGTACCAACGTACTCTACATCAAACTCTTCATCCTTTCGAGACTCGTGGCTGTTATACTCTATGCAGTGAGGCCGCTGCAATAAAGTTTAGATCCAAAAGGAGACGGAATGTCAATTCGAATTCGTTACCTGACAGTCGAGTAAGTTTGCATTGACCAATACAATCGCCGCAAATTGGCAATCACAACTGGAACCTAGAAAAAGCCTTTTAAAGTCGTCCAGGGGATAAATCCTGGTTGTTGTTATGGCGATCAAGATCTGCATGACATGACGTGATGCATACATACATGTTCACCACATCAACGCCATTCTCTTCCGCATGCGCAAAAAGGTGGTTGACTCTCTTTTCATCTTGCTCAAACTGATCTCGATAAAACCCAGCGGTTCGGTGCTCTTTGTGGGCGCCAGGGTAACTTGTATAAAACGTCAAATCTTTCGGAACGAAGTTCCGAAGCAGATAGGCCAAGTCAATCGTCCAAATGCTCTTTTGAGGATACAGGTCGTACAAGTCCTCGAGTGTACAGTCATATCCCAGGGCGTCTATTATCATGGCCGCGCATGCCAGCCTATCATATTGTCAACAATCAGCCTCCTTCAGTGACCTTTGTTTCGGTTTCATATAAAAAACAGGACTTACCCACAGTCCCAATCGTAATTCTATAACTCTCGTATAGCCACTCTCTTTTAATCACAGCTCCTTCATTGCAACGAGTCAGCATAATTGGGCCCATTACCTGCTGCACATGACGAACTTTGCTATCTGGCATCGTTACGGAGACCACCCGTCTGTTACTGCACAGTCGGAACAGAATTTTCGGACGAAAGTCCTTGAACCAAGCGTACGTAAAAGCTTGCCGGCAATACTGCACTCGAAGCTTGAAGCAAAAGTTGGACTTTCCTCACCTGAACAGCTTTCTGTTCGGCTTGGCTTTGGTGTGGATGAGTGGCTCCCAAACGTCAGTGATCGACAGAGCTGCTTACCGCCCCCCCCCCTTGTTCTTGCAGAATGCATAATCCGCTGTACGTACCTTGCAGGTAAGACCTTACGTGCCTAATCCTTAGGCGGGATATACGATGCCCCGAGTCAAAATTGCAACCATGGAACGAAAGTTCTGCATATGCTGTCGGGTACACGCGCTTCAAGTTCCACGGAAACCGTCCAAAGGCTGCCTCAGCGCCATCTCAACGGTCCGAGGTCAGACTGCCATATTTTTAGGGGTGAGCAGCGACCATTGGAACAACGGACAGACTATTCGTGTCAATGTGGACAACAGTTGCAACGTGAAAACGTCTGTTTATTCTGTCGTATGCGCTTTAAAATACTAATCAATCTAGGGCATGAGAGTACTTTGCCTTGCCGCCAGACCCAGACGACACATTGAGTTACAGAGAACGCGATCCGAAGATTTGGTGAATAAAAGAGAGATACCACTTCAAAGATGTCGACATTTCTTGTCTAAATAACTCTAAATGGGCTACTTCTTGTTAATCCGGCAACCTGTTGAATACTGGCTTCTGTGTTTTTGACGCGTGGAGCGCTGTTACGTAATCTTTTTCTTCGAGGCCTTTGTGTATAACAGAAACAACAACAACGAATGTGGAAATTCTGGAGATAGCGACCTTAGGTGTCACTCTCTCACCAGTGCTCTTTTCCTCAACGAGTACAGACACGTCATCTTGTTATTATTATATTCGTTCCTGACAGCAGCCAATCAGGGCATTCTCCTTGACTTTCTTTGGGTTCTTGCGCAATCGCGGACTTGATCCGATCTTGGCGAATGAGCAATGCATAATGCTCAACGTTCTTCTCCTTCTGCTAAGACTGATGCGCTTGAGCTCCTTGAAAATGAGCGACTGCTGGAAGAACCCCTCGAGATCCTAGTTACGGATGCTGTCTAATCGATGTCGTAAACCAGGGACCACTGGGTACGGTTGGAGGATGGTCGGGTCTGTCTGCCGACATGCAAACCGCCAGGGCGCTGCCGTGGGGCTAGGGTTTGGTCAACAGGTAACTGTACATACTAGAAGCAATATATCTCAGCGATAATAAGCTCATGTTTTTCTGAAGAACAGAGCAGAGGCTCTGGTTTTACTACAGAGTGAAGAGTGTAGGTGCCTTTTTGCCTGTCACCCTCTCTAGATCCTAACTAGCAAATTGAAGTGTCCAAGTCGTTGTCCCATGACGGCGCCTCCTTTCTCACGCCTTTATCTTCTTCATCCTCCGGACCGTCTTCACCGGTTCAAGCAACGGCCTTATCAGCGTCAGCAAGTCGCCGTGCCTTCGTTTGCTGTTGCGGTGCAAAAACAGCATCAGATCGGTCACAGCATGAAAGACGGTTGGTTTAATATGTACCTAGTGGTTCGCAATTATTCTCATGCTTAATTACCATTTAGCAAGTTGCAGGACGCTCACGCGGCAACTGGAAAGGGCGTGGACACGTTCGAGAACTCAGCAAGCTATGCAAAAGCCGAAAGGAAACGCACAAGAGGAGCATGAACTTGCCATGGAACCATGGTAGCGCGACGAATTGTCGGAGGGCCGGACGGAAAGGGCGGACGGACGGGCGACGTCTCTTGCGGTGACTGGTCGGACCCTCAATACGTTTTCAAATCGGGCTCGTAATGGCGACGGGTCATCCCGATATCTGTCCCATTTACATCCTGTCCCGAGTGACTGTCCCGACCGGGACTTGGGTCGTACTCCTGACCCGTCCCAGTTAGCCACCGGGTCAACGGGTGTCCCATTTAACTGCCTCGACCGGCTCTCGGGCCACATATCTGACCTGTAGTAGTTAACTCTTGATCCCTTCCACCTGTCCCATTAAGAGCCCTGACTGCAAATCATCGTCAAAGGATAATGCATGCAGCTGGGATATGCAGATAGCCGGCGGTGTTGTTCCAAAAGTGTTCTCGCCTGACGAGTAAGGCAAGACTCACGACAAAAGATGACCCGAGCGTCAACGCCAGCCTGTTTCGGGTGCCCAGAAGAATTCGATAGATAGGAAAGACAATGCGGGAAGGTACCGACAAGGACCCCCATCCGCAAAGTCGAAGGGTCACCGCTTGACGCATGAGCAAGGATACGACAGCGACGGATTCGTATCTACGATAAGCGCCAGTGTAGGGTTAGTTAGGGTTTGTCTGTATTTATGTTACTTTCGGTTGTTATGGACTTGATTCAAGACATTACCATCTCGATGTGCAAAGTTTTGAAAATAATGCAGAGCAGTTCAGGAGCTCTGAGCGACAATGTATAAAGTAAGGCGCTCCTATCGAGCTGCTTAATCCTGTACCACGAAACTGCAAACTGTCTTACACACTGATGCAAAGTATCGAATGCCGTAGAAGTCTTGTATGCCAGTCAAAGGTACTGTCATGCGCCTGTAAAACACCGGCCTTGAGCAAAAGGGGTTTTCAGAATTGACGTCTTACTCTTTGTGCATAGCCATTTGCATTTTTTACCATATATAAATATATATATCGTTCATCCTACTTTACATCCGAGTATTTTGCGTTCTCATTATCTGTAATATACGTTCATTGATATCGGACATAAATAGTTGCATATATATGTCTTTTACTGGTGTTCGTCGAAACCGGCTCAAAAATGGTGGCGCAGCCAAAGTGCTGTATTTCTCTCCGTATGCTTATGCTATTCAGACGAGACTTTTCTGGTAGGAAGTACATAGCTTTATGGATACATTCGAGCTATCTATTCTGGCAAACGCTTCTACGACGAGCATCATGAATTTGATGAAGAAAATTTTTTCGGAATTTGAACTTGAAAAATTTTGAATGACCCCTTACGACCCTGCTCCTTTTCTTCGCGCGCACTAACTGACAAGCTGACGGGGGCCCAACGACGTTGTGAATGCCATCTTATGATACAATTATGGTATGAGGTAAATTTTCACTACATAACAGCGCAGCTGACTGCGGGGATGGCGTTTGCCGTATTTTCACTCTAATCGTGCCATCAATTTCTTGTGCCCTTGTAAATAGAGGGTTATTTCCTTTTTACATCTACTGATCTTCACGTGATGGACCCAACGTTTTCTGTTTCTGACTTTGCCTTACAATTTATATAGAATAGTCGTTCTTTTTTAGACAAATGCAAATTGTTAATGTTTGTAAACTGAACAAGAAATGGCAAGAACTTTTTTATTTCATGCTTGTTCGACTGTAGTAGTGTACGCGGAGCACGGAATACCCATGTTTTGTATGCTCGATGGAATGAAAGAATCTTCCATACAGTACGGTATATTTGCTTCTCTCTCCACTTCTTGAACCGTACTTTGGTCTTGAAAAAGTCAGTTCCTCCACTGCAGGTCGCGCGTACAGCTTGCTATCTTTGTACTCACTGAATCCTTGCACATAGCACGTCGTTTGAAATACTAAACACAGCCTTTTGTTTCACTTGAAAGGACGTCAAAAGGCTCTCTTTTATTTTTCTTCTCATTTTCTTTTTTCATGCAATCGTCGTATTCGAACACGGCATTTTGGTTAGCCAATTCAAATTTGCGATCGGTTTGAGACAAATCTACGAAAAAGACACATGACACCTCTGATAACGCAATTTCTGCTATATAACAGTGTAATAGTGTGAGCTAATACATCCAGGTCCTGGACTGAAAAAGTGGAATTTAGAGTTGCCGTAAACAATTGCTTTTAATACAGAAATGCTTCTAAACAAACGACGTCGAAATCCGTCAAAAGAACAACCACAGAAAAATAACGTTCAACCTTCGTTTTGCGAGAACTTCAAAAAGGCTCTTTCTATTTTTCTTATCATTTCTTATCCAAATACAGCGTTTAGATAGCGATTAAAATTTGTAATCGTTTTGTAATAAACCTATGAAAAAAAGAACTTCTCTGACCAAGCTAATTCCGCTATATAACAACAGCATGTGCGGCGAATAATGTTGAGTCCAACGTAGCGAGCCGCTCCTTGGCCTTCTTCATGCCTTCATTGGCCGGTGTCCGCCGTTTATATCATAGCCTGCGGCACTCTGTGTACATATCCCGGGCCAGGTACTTCTGTAATGCATCGACTTCTTGTATAGCCTTGACCGGAAGGCTCTTCTAAATGACAATGATCGTAAGCCTGATAAACCAATGCAAGTGCACGCATATGAAACTGACCCCGTTTTCCATCTTGCCTCGTCCGCTTCGGCGACACTCCATGCAAGTATTTAGGAATGTAGCGCGGTAAAAGATGCCAGGGATGGTGACTATGCTACAGAGGGGAAGCACATTTCGGGTAGCACCATCTATCAAAAAACACTGCATATCCGCAGATATCATTTTGCCCGCTTTGCCGCGTCGAATGTTTCCAGAACGCCAGCTAATCGCGCCACAATTAGATTACATCTTTAAAGCGGCATTGCAAACCCATATGGTCATAATAAATAGACGGTTGCGTTGTACTTGCATGTACACTGGCCCCATTCACATCTTCCTCCTCACCCACCACGCACATACGCACACACATACGTAAAGAGGGGGAGCAGGACTTTGGTGTCACGGTCTGTTTAGGAAAAAAAAAGAGTGTGTCATTGACAAACATATGATGGAAAAGCCTATTTATGCGACGAGGCAGGCACGTGCTCCATAGCGAGTTGGTTCGTTTAGCCCTTGCAGCGCCCGGCCGTCATATTATGAGCTGGGAACAGGATTCGGGGGTAATGGCTCCGGCGTGAGCGTCACGACCGGATATGCATTGGGTTCCACTGCTGTCGGCCATTGGCGCCGCCTGCTCAAACAGCCCGAATCAAAGACTGAACTGTCTTGCGGCTGCTGACAAACGCTGTTGACATTCGCTTCCAGACGACGACGACGTTCGGCCAACGTTCGCCCTGGGAAGATGGCCCGGAAAAAAAGGCCTGGTTCATTTAGCCAGGCGCGCCGACAGCTCCCTCGTAGTCTCGTCCCCGTCGCCCGGGAGCAACATGCCAGCGCTTGTGTATAACACCCTAAATTGTCAATTAGGACTAGATATTCATTTGTACACATAAGCTCCCAGTATATACTTTGCGTTTTCCGACCGCTCCAATCCATGCACTAGCCCCACCTGTCCCACAATTCGCGTCTGGTAGCGCTCGTGAATATGGCCGGCCGTGGAAAGCCAGGCCCTCAACCCCCCAAAACCCCAACTACCACCCCCGGGGCTACAGTTTCCGCTGCAAGCGGGACAGTCGCTTTCTGCGCAAGCGCCCATGCGGAAGTGCAGTGCATGCAGAATGTCGGGTTCTTGACCAAACATTTCCACTCGATTCCTTTGGGAATCGGAATCGAATCGAGAAAAGAATCGAGTCGAGCCGGAATCGAGTCAAGTCAGTTTGGCACTGGAACTGACAGGGTTCTGTCACGAATATGTCATGAGCACGTAGGGTGGTCCAAGCGTCTTAGACGAATCAGCCAATCACGTAATCTGGGTCTCTGTGCCACACGCAATGCCCATATGAGTATGCGTGTCTTGTAACAATTAGGATAGAGATGTTTATATAAGTAAAGAAGCTATGTCAGAATGCAACCGCCTTTTTGTTTCTTCAGTGAGAAGGTCCTGCTATCGACGATGCAATATGACACGCATAATATGACGTACGTCTACGTTTTTGTGTTCGCACCAACGTGAAGCAACTTTTCGTAAGGCAATATGCAGTTACACCGTAAAATCGTCTATTTACTCTGTCTCACGTCTTTACACCTTCAAAATGTAAACTAGTATAGCACGACAGGATGCCTTCCGGCAGCCTCAAACGACATCGAGCTATGAGAAAGGTCATCCAAAGTTCTGGCGAATGAAAGATAACATCCCAGACATTATCAGCGCTGCTTCTGATTATGCTATTCTTTTTAACCCTTTCCAGCAACCTGTTGAATACTGGCTCCTATTTCCCGCCATCCTTTTTTCTAGTATTTCACAATGGAAGGTCCGGCAAAAGCGAGCTTACGTGTCCCGTCCCTCTTCAACGTCGTCTTCTTCTCAGCTTCTACAGAACGCTTCGACACGTCATCTGACATTCATTCACGATTTCCCTGATTGTGGCGATTGGGGCTTCTTCCTTGACCTACTTGATGGTTTCCGCAATCGCAGAGGCCACTCACATGTCGGCGAATGGACAATGCATAATGCTCAACGTCCTTCTCCCATTTGTCAAGACGGATTGAACTAAGCTCCTCCGAATAGACGAGCGACGATCGCTGTCCGCTCGTCGTCATAAGACCAGTGATCACTATATAGACTGGGGAGCAGGGCGGGCTGGCGACATGGAAAGAACCCGTTCCAACCGATTCTAAGGATGAAGAGGAGGACGTGAAGCCTCAGCAGTAATTTTTCGTATTGTTGACTGTTAAGCGTTGACTGATTGTATCATTGCTGTAGATTTGACATGGGGTTGGTCAAAGGGTAACTGTACATACAAGAAGAAATGCATTGTAATAATAACAGTGCTGACTTCCTTCGGAAGAGCTGGCTAGAAGCTCTTGTCCACGCAACAAGAGTACGTTGACTATGGGGTCTGTTATTGTTACTGCTTCTAATTCAGGTGTCAGTTAATTTACATGCTCTCTTATGTAGGTTAACCTTGGGAAACAATCTGTCGACCGTCATTTGCCTTCGTCTTCAAAGAGACGAGCGGTAGATCAACGTGGCAACGTTCGTTACTTGATTTGGGAAGCTTCGTAAGCGTATCTTTTTGACCAGGTGCCTTTAATTGTCACCACTTATAGGAGCGATGTACATATCGCGTTATAGGCACCATTCGTAAACAAGGAGCAAATCCATCTGCAACTTGACAAAAACCGAACAAAACTTCGTGTTGAGATGAACTTTCTCCAATCACCTCCGTTGATGACCACTTCTGGTGTCATCTTTTAAGGAAATCTCCAAGGTAGCATCTCTTCTGCCTGTTAAACCTTTCTAGGTCGTAACTAACAGTTGCAAGCATCCCAAGACGTTGTCCCATGGCGGCGCCTCCTTTCCCAGGCGGCGTGTCTGCTGGCTTTGGTGCTGTTCGCGGTGCTCGTGCACGTCGTGATGGTCGTGTCCCTTCCTCTGTGGGGGAAGCTGTCTGTCTCCGTCCATCGTCGTGTCGGGAACTTGCAAAAGAAGGAGATAAGACCAAGGTGAAGACGGAATCGCCTAAACAAGGTGATCTGTCGTGTCTGTCCGCGGCGGCGTGTCCTTTAATCCTGGTGACGTGGGCGGTTCTGATGCTCGTCGTGATGTTTCGGGTGCCCGTTGTGGCGCCTATGAGGATGCTACTATATCCTCTTCGTCCGCCGGACGTGTTCACCGCTTCAAGCAACGGCTTTGTCAGCACCAGCAAGTCGCTGCGCCTTCCCTTTGCTGTTGCTTCATCGCAACAGCATCAAGTCGGTTTCAGCGTGAAGGACGGTTGGTTTACTATGTCTCTGGTGGTTTCAATGATTATCATGATTAATCACCATCAAAGACATTACATGATAGTTTCGCAGCAGCTGAAAAGAACCCGGAAAAATTGGAGACCTCGGCAAACTACGATGAAAATACCGACAAGGAATGCGCAAGGGCAGCATGAATGCAGCCCAAGAATCATACTGTAATAACGCGTCGAACAGTTGGAGGCCCTGACGAGAGGGCCGGACGAACGACGTCTCTAGCGGTGCCCGACCGGACGCGGGAAAACGCCACACGTGATCATCAAAAGATAATGTGGGGAGAGGCGGACATCTGCCCTGAACCACATGGTACCGTGGGCTGGATAAAGCCGTGATCCTGGAAATACGAGAGCCGCCAATGTTATCTGAAAGGGTTTATGGACTGGAAACCAAGGCAAGACTCACGACAAAAGATGGTGCAGGTGTCAACGTCGGTCTATTTCGGGTGCCTGGAATTAATCTATAGAAACAAAGTCGATCGGTTGCCGCTTTCTAAGATGCGCGGATGGAATTGCAGCGACGGTTTCGTATCTACGACAACCGCCAGCGTACGGAGGGTGAGGTAGAGCTTGGCCCTACTTACGTTACGTCGGATCGTAAGGACTTCATTCGAGACATTATCGTATCGATGTGCGAAGATTTTAGAGAATAGATAGCAGTTCAAGGACTTTGGTCAACAATATACAGTCACCGCTCGCTTAACTGATATTCGCTAAATCGATATTTTCCTTAAATCGATGGCTTTTGGGGCCTAACGAAAACGGTTAGCAGAGAAATATCGGCAATTCGCTAAACCGGTATCCGATGGCCTTTGGCCAAAAAAATCGTTTAATCGAGCGTCAATGGTAACGCGTTGGAGACCCATTTATTGCTTGAAAAAGCTAGCAATTTCAGTCTGCTGAACTGCCTTCCCATCTTCGGCTTCAATTTTGCTAATTCTTTTACGTAGGAAAATGCGACCAGCTCCATATCCAGACCATCCTCGATGTCAATTGAATCGTGAAATTCTCGATATTTGCGCTTACGCTCTTTTCGAGAAAGTGCTGGCTTTACTTCTTCGTCGTCAATGCCAGTACTGTCCGTAGTGGTAATATCGGGACCTGCAAACAAAAAAGTCTTTCCTGTTGCTACTCATACTCACCCTGCGTGTTGCATAAGAAATGATGGTTACCTTGTGCATTACCAATGCTATCGACGATCTCGTCTAGGGTAAGCGGTTGATGAATGCCTTGGTTTTCTTCCTCTGGGATTAGGTCAATGTCCTCTACGTGGCAGCTCGGACCAACGACTTCTTTAAAGAAGCTCATCAAGCCCATCAGACAAAGCCTCCTCCACTCCCCGCGCTACTTGCAATTCTTCTAGATTGGGTGGCGCAGTAAGCAATTCCGTGTGCTTACTATATATTATATGTAGTTTCAAGTACAGTTATCGGCGACAATAAGCCATTGGCCAACGGACAGCAATTGTTCTTGTCATAATGACTCATATCAAAGATAGAAAGAGTATAATATGTCTAGCATCAGCCCCGTGCCTGGCACATTCAGTCAGCAGATCTTGGCGGGCATTCAATTCGCTAAAGTGATATTTTCGCTAATCGATGGCCTTCTGGCGTAACCCAGGTCATCGGTTTAGCGAGCGGTGACTGTATGGAATGAGGCGCCGCTATTGAGTCTCTTAATCCTGCATATGAGGCGTGAAACCCCGATTTTGAGTGAAAAATTAGAACAGCCAGTCTTCGTCACTGGCGGAAGGCGTTCTATACTCCGTGTATGAGGTTTTTATTGGAGTCAAACTTGATAAATAGTGCATGCAGAAAATAAACAGTGTCTAGGCCACGAAATGCACTATTCCAGGTTGCGTAGAAAACTAATAAGTACACTGACATTTAAATTCTTTAAGTAAAAAGCCTGTTTTCTAAATCTATCAATCATATCAACAGGAAACTGTAAGTGCCTCTATCCGTCAGTCTAATTCGGATTTTTACAAGTCGCCTGAATCATTCATTTGAGGGTCACTGTCATTGTAGCTTTTATAGCCACAGTTGCGCGCACTCGAATGTCGACCTTTTCATCGCAGAGGTTAACTTTTCATACTTCATCTAAGATAGGCATTTCTGCGTTCATAAGCACTATGCCGCCTAAAATAGGTCCAACAATGTTGTATTTTTCGGAATACAGCTGCATGTCTGTTTCCTATTCAATTAGAAATCTCTAATTATGAATCGCGTCGCTCCCGTATATTTTCTGGTTGTAAAGTCATCATAAGGACAATGGAAAAGGACTTTTGACAATTGCGATTTTACTTTAATGTTATGCACTGTGACTAACTACCAAAGTGTTGAATCAAATCTGATTTCTTGCAAAGCAACCTTCAATCGGTAAAACATTTCACCGAAAAGCACTACAGACGGACGGACAGACAGACAGACCAAATTATCAAGGCGTTCATTTCATACTCCGTATAGAACGCCTAAAAAGGGGATGCGTCCAAAATTGACGTCTTACTTTCTCTTGTTACCTTATTTCTAACCCAAATCTCACCTTGTCCTTTATGTGTTATCCAGAAAAGACCTTTCATCCAGCCTTTGACGTCTCCTCGCTATCGGTCAATCAGAGTTTGTCTTGAAGAAAGCATCAAATTCTTGACATAGACATTTCTCATGTCAAGGTAGGTTTGTCAAGTATCGGCTTATAGCAGTTCTCGTCGTAATAGCCGCATTACAAAGGTTAGAATGTGCTAGACTGGGAAAAATCATGGTTAACCGTGATGCTTAGAAACTGAGCCACAGAAAGACTCAGCTAGCCAAACATGTTCGATGTCAGTAATGTCGCGTTTTATGGTCATGATGAAATCTCTTTTTATCAAGTTGGGGTGGGAGAACTAGAGAAGCTTGCAACAAGTTTTCCAGATGACGCTTTCCATTTGGAGGAAGTCCAAGATCTGGGCTCAACACAGCAAAGATGCAGCTGCAGAAAATTGTGGCGTATATACCTTGTGGCCATATACCGCTCTGGCTTTGGAGAATGGTCATACCGTCACGTTGTCTCACTTTGTTGTGTCTATTTCTTGTTTTGAATGATTTGGATTGGGTCCCGTTTTGTTTCATCGCAACATGTGGCGGCCGCCCAGCAAGTCTAGGAAACATCCATATGCATTTTTGCATGTCACATATTCTCTATTTAGTTTCATATATCATTCCGTACGTACCATTTGCATATCCATTTGCATGTATATTGCATCTATTTACAAATTGTACGCTGCTTTAATCAAGAAGGCAGCAACAGTTGATTAGAGGCTATATCTTTCCCCGATCTGGTATTCATTAGTGGAGTTCAAGCCTGCAGCAAACATCACTCACGTAATCAAGTGGAAAACGCTGATACAATTGTTTTCAGTACTCCGTGCGATATCGTTGGTTACACTGATGGTCTGAGTGGCCTTCTGTGACCCACGTTGTCTTGAAGGACATTCATAACGCGAGACTGAGCCTGACCTTTGAACAATCATACTACGGGTCCTTCGTGGATATGGTCCGGCAAGGACTGCTGCTGTCACCAGTTACGCCTCTTTCGAAATGACACGGTATCGTTCTTCCATAAACGCTGCGTTCATCGCAGAGGGAATCGCTCCGCTGTGTAATGGACCGTCTAGAGAAAGGATCAATGCCAGATAAGAAGTCGACCGGGTTCCAGAAAAGTTCCAGGCGCGCGCGGCAACGTTTACGCAGCTCATACAGATCGTCAACATGGAGAATTAAAAGAATGCATAGCTGTGCGCGTCTAGACAAGACCAAGTTATTTTTTATTTTGAAAAGCAGATGACGCAAGTCATTTACAAATTCGGGCAAACCGTCTTTTGAGTAACATGAAGGGATAGCCATGGTCGATGATCAGGAGAAAAAAAAAGATGGTGTGCAGGATAGGATTCGAACCCATGTTGCTAAATGACCACAGGGGCAGAGGTTACCAAATGCCGGTCTTTCTGTGAGCCGCGTGCAGAAACACGAAAGTACACTGGCCGATCGAAGTGATAACTTACCCCTCACGCCAGACTAGCCGCCTCCAAAGGCCTGCACTTTATGACGGAGAATCGAATCACCGAGCTTCGGGTTCAAAGACTGACGCCTTGTCCGAACCCTACAACCCGGCAGTTCTGTTCTATACTGTTTTTTTCTTGAGGATGATTTTTATTTCTCACGCTTTTTCTATGCCTTTCTCACTTCCATCGTCCCCCTCTCCGTTTCCACACTTCCTTTTCCTTTTTTTTTCTCTTTCCACACCTTTTCCGTTTCCTTAAATTTTTTTCCTTTTACTTTATCGATTTTGACACTGTTCGTCGGATCTCGCCCCGAACTTTTCCGTCCCCCCTACATTTCAAGTGTCCCCCTTTTCTCTTTGTCATAACTCTTCTATACTGATTCACATTACACATGTCGACTTTGACACTATGCTTTCTGCAAGATATCACTTTAGCACTTCGATTTTATTTACGCTTACGCATTCATTGTACTATCTACATCGCACCGAGAGCCTGCTTTCAAGGACTTGAAACTTGACCTAAAAGCGAGATTTCAAGGACCTTTTAAAATTCAACGCAGATGATCAAGCCAGGTCTTTTCTTGAAGATCGTACAAGTGGCCTCATTTTGATGACTGCAGACGTGATAAACTCTGGGATTCGCTCAAAATATATGACGATTAATAGTAAAGGCTTTTTTAATCGTATGTCCATACAGTGTTAATTATAACAATGGGCAACTCGGGGCAAGCTAGATCCATAATAATTAATCACAATATCGGTAAGACGTTCCATCGTGCATCTAAATCCTAGTCTTATATAACTTGACAAGTTCTCGAACGAGTTCCCTAAAATCGACTCCTACCTTGGCCAGAAAGTTGAATGTAAGCCTGTGTTTAGCGGATGCACAGGGGATTTGCATCTGCAACTTGACAGACTGCCAAAGTCTGGACCTCTTCGCGGCAGAGATTACTCGACCTGGAGCGGCGAAGCGTGGCAAATGATACCTTGATGGATTATCAAAGACAGACCTGTCAACGAGATACAAAATTTTGTTCCAGAGAGCCAGCGTCAAGTTTATTCCATTAATGGTGTCATGACCATCAAGGTCGCAATCTTCCCAGTAGCTGCACGAAGGTACGCTGCCTATCAGCTCGCGAAATTTACTAGACATGACATTATTAGATCAAATCCGAGTCATCACACCGCAGCAGCGGGGAAAGCTTCAAAGTCCAGGCACGGCATAGTATACCGTGGACATGGGTTCGTGCGGTTCAGGGCGTATAAACCGGCGATATCCTTTAGTGGACGACAGTGGAGACCGTAATCGCCGGGACAAAAATCGATGTCGTCCGACACCCTGCCACGTTGGCGATTCCTCAAAGCTACGACAACAGGGGCGGTGGTACTGCACCTGGGGTTTCGGATGCCTGAAAGAAGGGAAACGCACGAATTTTCCATTCCCTTGATGTGTTTTGTCCAAGCGCGGACATGAGAAACACACGTCAGCCGGTTGCCGGTTTTCGTGTACAATCTCTGAGCGAGACGTGCGGCTGTTCGTAAAGCAAAGGGGTTCCGGCCTGAGTAGACATTCCGGAAGCTCTTTTGACACACACGGTCATTTCAATTGGCTGTGTTATCTTTTTCCGATCTTAACATCTGCCGATCGTTGCCCATCAAGTAGTACTTTGTCCTTTTGGGTATTTGTATGCATAAGTTCACTAAACTTCTTTCGCTATCTGGAGACAAAAGGTCACTCGAGTTCTGCGGCGGACGCGTGCATCCATGAGGGGCATTCAATCCCAGCCAAAAGAAGATGCCGCTTCCGGCTGAGTGAACCTTTTCGTTTCAGGTGCTTTCTCCCTTCCGAACTCCTTCGATGCAATCGGCCATCAGACAACCTCGTATACCTGAACAACAACCTGTTGGACAGACGTTGCCTCCTGTGCCGGTTGGCATCGACACCTCGAATTCTCCACCCCTTCCACCCGGAGCTATGCCCAATGGGACTCGTGTTCAGGTCCAAAAGTACCTCGTCATTATCCACAATTTCGTTGCAGAAGGTAATTTGAAGAGGAAACGAAGAAAGATACAAGTCTAGAACGCTTGTGCCTATGTAGGTGGTTTTGCCCATGTATACTTGGCCAGGATTGAAGGCAAGCAGGGATTCGTCATCTTGAAGCGTGTTGCAGTTCCAGACACAGAACGACTCAAGACAGTCGAGAAAGAAATCGCTTTCATGGTAAAAAACCAAGAAAGAAACGTTGGCTTTCTCTCTATCTTAATTCGATCTCGTACCTTTTTGTCCTGTGGATCAGAAAAAATTGGGAGATCACAAAAATATCACGAGGTACTATGCATCCCGTATTGATCCGCTACCTACCGGTGGTTTTGAAGCATTTATACTCATGGAATACTGTCCTGGTACGTCCGAAAAGAGAGCATGATCTCTCTTGTGTCTTTTCACTTTGACTTACGCAATGTATTTGGATTAGGTGGAGGCGTGATTGATCTGATGAACAGGAGGCTTCAGCAGAGATTGACAGAACCGGAAATCTTGAAAATATTTAGCGACGTCTGTGAGGTAACAATTCTGGAAAAGGGGACAACGTCAATGATGGACTTACATTTGTCAATAACGACAAGGCGCTTGCTTATATGCATTACTGCACCCCTCCTGTCCTGCATAGAGATTTGAAGGTCAGTTATAAAGAACGGTACTATGTCATTTGTAGTAAAAGACTGAAGACCATCAGGTGGAAAACATTCTCATCCTAGGTCAAGACCATTATAAACTCTGCGATTTTGGATCAGCAGCGCTTTCAAAAGGCGATTATGTTCCAACGACGCTGCAAGAAATTCAAAAGATCGAAGACGATATACAGCGACACACGACACTTCAATACCGTGCACCAGAAATGATTGACGTTTACCAGAAAAGACCTATAAACGAAAAGGCTGATATATGGGTATGCATGTAATAGTAGCTCTTTGTGTTTAGTGTTACTTAACGTATTGTTGATATAGGCTCTGGGAGTATTGCTTTATAAATTATGCTACTATACCACGCCTTTTGAAGAACAAGGTCAACTGGCAATATTGAATGCGCGCTATTCGATACCCAGCCATCCGCCATTTTCCGATGGAGTACGGCGTCTTATTGTCTCTTTGCTTCAGGAAGATCAAAGGA
Source organism: Thermomucor indicae-seudaticae (assembly GCA_000787465.1). Taxonomy (NCBI): domain Eukaryota; kingdom Fungi; phylum Mucoromycota; class Mucoromycetes; order Mucorales; family Lichtheimiaceae; genus Thermomucor; species Thermomucor indicae-seudaticae. The sequence goes on from JSYX01000153.1 coordinate 45,941, forward strand.
AAAGACCAAACATATACCAAGTCCTTAAAGCTGTTTGTCAGCTGAGAGGCGTTCCATGTCCCATTCGTAACGTAAGTGGTTTTCTGTCTATCAAAAACCCCAGAGGCCTCAAAATTTGCTCATGATTTGCTTGGTAGATATACGCCGATACACAATCCCCCCCAGAATCCGCTCGACAAAGCCCGAAATCAGATCAAGCCACTTCTTCTCCAGGTGCCATATTTGAGCGTATGCCCACTCCACCGCAACAGATGCTAGAAATTATTCCTATGCGGCGTGGTCGACCGACGCGACACGTGAAATCGTCTTCAGGCACGCAGATTGAACCAGAAAAGACCGCACCAGCCGCAACAGCAGCAGCCTCCTTTGATCCGTTTGATCCCGCTCATGTCAATGCTTCGTCGAAAAGCGAGAAACTGGATTTCGATCCAAATAGTATATTCTCTTTAAACGAAAAGAGCCTTGCGGATGCCAACTTCCAAGCAGCCAGAAGCGATCAAGAAAAAGTCGAAGCACGAAAAAGCTTATTGGCTTTCGAATCAGACTTTGACCCCAGTAAATTCACTAACAACAACAACAGCAGCAGTCAGCGAAGTAGTTTCACACCTCGCTACGAATCTCCTCCCATGGTATCTGCCGTTCCCAGCGGTCAGAACTCGTCTTCGGTAACCGGATCGGATCATTCCGATGACAATACTGCGAAGGATAAAGAAGATGATGATCGGCCAAAGATACGTAATCTAGTTGCTTCGGATATTGAATCACGTATCCAGTCGTTACAAATGCACGCCACTGCTGCTACAGCTACTACTACTGCTGCTGATGCTGACATTATTGGCCCACCTAAGCCATCGCGTTCAACACCATCATCACAACAACAACAAAAATATAAACCGACACCACCTCCGAAACCTGCACGATTCCGTTTATCCAACGTCGTTGCTCCCGTTCTAGAGCCAACCAGCAGCAGTACTACCAGCAACATTATTCCTAACAACAACAAGGACGATAGAAGACCTTCGCTCACCGATTTTGAGGAGAAGTTTCCACCCATTGATGATCTTTATAAAAAGCTCCCTGTCGATCTCCAGTCAAAATGATTTAAAAGGAACAAGTTATTTAATATACGTTGAAAGATGATGGGCCTGTTGTGTTTGTGTGGTCAAGGTTACCACGCGTGCTGCAAAGTAAAGTTGCAGCGCGCGCATAGTAATTCTCCAAGGGCAGTAACGGATTGATGGCTGAGCCTCAAAAAAAAAAAGATGAGAGATGAAACCGAGTTGCCGAAAAAAGAAGGAAAAATGACATTTTTCTCGTCCTCGTCCCTTCCCCACTTGTCAGCGAAATGTGTGGCATTTCAGCAATTATTCTAGCGGATCCGAAGGGCATGGTATGTCCCGATCTGTTTGAGAGTCTGGGTCTATTACAGCATCGAGGCCAGGTAATTCAAGTACGAAAGTTGCTACTTGTTCTTGATTATTGAAACAACTCCATTGCCTCATGAAGGACGCTGCTGGTATTGTGACGTGTGGACCCAAAGGACGACTGTTCCAATGCAAAGGCAATGGCATGGTTCGGGATGTTTTTGACGAAAAGCAATTGTCCCGACTTGTCGGTAGTCTTGGTGTTGGCCATGGTAAATAAAAGCAAAGGTTTCGGGCAGGCCAAAGTGAGAGAGGGGACTGATGATATGATATAGTTCGGTATCCTACGGCTGGATCTTCGTCCATGTCTGAAGCTCAACCGTTTTACGTCAATTCGCCTTATGGTATCGTCTTTGCTCATGTAATGTATCCCCAGCCCATTTTAGCAAAACAATGAGAACTGACTCTTTATCATCCATCAGAACGGCAACCTCACAAATGCACGGGAACTGCGCGTCTTCCTGGACCAGATTGCCCATCGACACATTAACACTGACTCGGATTCTGAGCTTCTTCTGAACATCCTTGCCAACAATCTGCAAAAGACTGGCAAATCCAGGCAAGTGCCTCTATACAAAGAAAAGGAGGAGGAGGAGGAGGAATAGGTGACTGACTTTTACTTGCTAGAATCAATGAAGAGGATATCTTTACGGCCATCAAGGACCTATACGACCAATGCCGCGGCGCATACGCCTGTGTGGCCATGATCGCCGGTTTCGGCATCATTGGATTCCGCGACCCGCACGGGATCCGTCCTCTCGTCATGGGCCGCCGCAAAACGCCCGAGGGATACGACCACATGTTTGCATCCGAAAGCGTAGCCTTAGATGCGCTTGGATTCAACCAGTACGAAGACGTCCGACCGGGCGAAGCCATTATCATCACGCGCGAAAGGTTGTCGCGACGACAGTTGGTCGAGGCCAAAACGATTGCGCCGTGTATCTTTGAATACGTGTACTTTGCGCGCCAGGATAGTATCATTGACGGGATCTCGGTGTACAAGGCGCGGTTGGCGATGGGTGAAGCGTTGGCGGATCAGGTGGTTCGATGCCTCGGCGGAAAGGAGCAGGTGTCGGATATCGATGTGGTCATCCCGGTGCCTGATACCAGTCGTGTGGCTGCGCTGCAGTTGTCGCACAAGTTGAATATCCCGTACCGTGAAGGGTTCAACAAGAATCGCTATGTGGGTCGAACGTTTATCATGCCCGGACAACAAATGAGGTGAGACTCTTCTTCTTTGTTATTGGTCCTTGAGCATAGATTGACTCGCAAAACGTGATATTAGACGAAAGAATGTACGCCGAAAACTAAACGCCATGGCTCTTGAATTCAACGGCAAAAACGTTTTGATTGTAGACGGTGAGTCTTTCGATCTTTATATAAAGTGGGAATCATATGAGCAGAATTGACATTGGATCCATATAGATTCGATTGTTCGAGGTACAACATCCAAGGAAATCATCCAAATGGCTCGCGACGCAGGTGCCAAAAAGGTGTATTTTGCATCCTGTGCACCCGCGATCCGATACCCCAACGTGTACGGTATCGACATGCCGAGTCGCAAGGAACTCGTGGCCCACGGCAGAAACGACGAAGAAATCGCAGCTGCCATCGGCGCAGACAAGGTCATCTTCCAGGACTTGCATGATCTTGTTGAATCCGTGCGGCATTTCAACCCGGCCATTCAAACCTTTGATACGTCCGTTTTCGATAGCTGCTACGTGACCGGAGACGTCGATGAGTCCTACATGGCGTATATTGAAAGCGAACGCAGTGATGAGAACAAGGCGGCGGTAATGAACGGCGACAGCGACTGCGTCGGTTTGTATAATAGTTACATGAAATAATCATAGTTTTAGAGATCTCCTCTTTGTTGTTTATATCTATCTGTATACTTTGTCTTTGTGAGCTTCATAATAATATCAATTGTGTTCGTCGGTATACATGGCATGTGAAAATAAAAACCGCAAAGTTAGTCTCACTGGAATTCTAGGGCCTTCAAATGCTCTTGCCGAGGTGACGGTACGATATCTTTCCCATTTACCCGTCAAGCTCTCTCCCTCTTGGATAACCGCCCAACCACCCATGGCTGCCTCAAAAGGATGTGGGCCAGCCAACAAATGTGCCCTCAAAACATGGCATTCAATTGCCCCTGATTTGATGCTATTAGGTATCAGTTTGCTAAAATGTATGCTTGTTTGTCTTCGTAGAGCTTCCCCACATGAATGGCATAATGTACATATCTACTGTCTGGCTAGTAATTGATGACTCGAAACATGATTACTATATAGAATATCGTTTATCGACGATCGCGCGAACCCAAAGACGTCTTGCCACTAAACAAGTGCTTGGGCATCTTCTCTTGTATAGCACGGTCAGCTTCACCACGTCTGCCGTGTTTGTTGGCCTGGAGCTGCACCAGTTTCTTTTGCTTATCAGCTTCCAATTTTTGCTGTACACAAAGATACATTAATGATGAAGACAACCAATAAGTGCCTTTGTATGTTCTTTTTTTACTTACTCTGACGTTACGGAAACCAAGGTTGCTCATTTCCCGAGCCATCACTTCATCACGTACAGCAGCATCAGCATCCTTGACCGCTTCATCCGGAAGAGATTCAGTAGCCTTGCGTTTCCGGTTAGTCACCGCATGATCCACATTAGCTTCAACACCCATATCCGCAAGCTTCTCTTTCATGTCCGAAATAGTAGAAGCCTAAAAACTCATGATGTGTTAAGGCAGCTCTTATAAATCAAATAGCTAAAGGTCCTTTACCTTAGCCTTGGTGTTCTTGGGCATGACAGGGTGATTGCGTGGAGCCATCCGCCGAGCAAGCATCATCAGTTTCTTACGTTCACGAATAGCATCTGCAGTGTTTCGCAATTCTTCTTCTTCTGAATCCATCTGATAACGTTCAACTGTCAGTCTGGAATTCTTAATAAGCACAACGCAACAAAATATACACATACAATGTGTTCATTGTCATCGTAGAATCCTTCCTGTTCAAGACGTTCTTCCTCCCGTTCAAGAGCCTCAAGCTTCTCTTCAATTTCTGGATCAATAAAGTCTGCAACATTGTGGCCCTGCCAAAATTCGGGGATAGCATCGTATTTCCATTCATCATTCGCCAACAGATAGTTCTCTGTCAAAAAACAGCCGCGGTATCAGCAAACCTATGACGAGTACAAACAGACATTTTACGCTCGACACTTACTCCTGAGATCCACGTTGTATACACCAGCTCCACCGTTCTCGGCCTCAAGATCTTTCTCGAGTTTACGTCTGTTTGGATCATTGGGATCATACTTGACGCGATTCAGTGCACCTTCAGGAATATTCGGCATACGAAGCTAGGAGCGATAAAGCATATCAATAACAATAGGCAAGTAATAAAACAGCAGAGAAAGAACCATACAATGTTGTCTCGTGCAGTAGGTGTTGCCAAATGTATCTTGTTAATGACATCGTTGATCTTGCTGCCTGCCATCTTCATCTGGACGCGTGCCGCCAACAGCTTGTCGCATGCGGTATTTCTCACATTCATCACACCTTCGTCCGAATAACATGACATGGTCAAAACAGTGGCGTTTTCTTGGGTTGCAATTTCCTCGATCCAAGCTCTCTGTTCCGGTGGAAGATCCTCAGGCCTCCTTTGATCCACTTTGTTAATGACAAGTACGATGGGCTTGTTGGCGAACAAAGGCTTAATGTTATGGAAAAGTTTGACCTTTGAAGAGACGATCAGCAAAAACTATCCATCCCGTCTTTTCACACTATTTTCCTTACTTGATCCTCAACGCTGTAACCGCATTGTTCTGAAAGGTCCATGAAATACAAGATGCATGATCGCAAGTGAGCCATGGCCGTGATCGACTGCATTTCAATCGTGTTGCGTTCCTCGAGCGGATGATCCAAGATACCCGGAGTATCAATCACTTGCCACCGCAGATATTTGTAATCCATGTGTCCAACGAATAACGACTTTGTCGTGAACGCATATGGTTGAACCTCAACGTCTGCACGCGTGATTTTGTTGATAAAGCTTGACTTCCCAACGTTGGGATAACCACAAATCAAGAGCGTCCGGGTGTTTGGATCGATCGATGGAAGACGAGACAAGTGTTGTCGGACCTGTTCCAGATACGCCAAGCTATCCTTTTGACGCTTCATAATCGTTGCCATTCTATATCACATATTGTTATAACGAACCAAGCTACTGTCTACACATAAACAAAAACTCTGCCAACCTTCCAAGAGCGGCTCGTTTCAGCTGTTTGCATCGGTAAAGCGAGTCACCAAACTTGAGCAAACGTACGTAATCCTTGGCAACCTGGTCAATCAAATGACGTGCTGTGTTAATTTGTCCCAAAGCAAGCTTGTAGTGATCCTTGTCGTATAACACATTCATAAGGTCGGCATAGAAAGGGTGAACATCCTAAAAAAAAGCCGCCGCCCTCCATCGTTAAGTCTCGAGCAATTCTCACCGCCATAAAGTTAAAGACTCACGTCGAGTTTGGGGAATTCCTCCAAAATCGCCTTAAACTTCTCTTCAAAGCTGTCCTGAGTAAATTTGACCTTGCGCATATAAAACTGTCGAATACGTCCAATCTTGTAGTTCTTGTGAATCACGGTCGGTGTCTTTCGTTGGGTTTTCGACAAAATAATGTCAATAAAGTCGCTTGCCGAGGGCACCGGCTCAATCTTTTTGAAGTTGTATAATGACATGTTCGTGCGATGATATATACGGCAGACGTTATTCGCCAGACAGCAAAAAGTAAAAAAAAAAAGGTGCTCACAAAAAAATGGGAGGAAAAAGCCACAAATCCATGCTTCGTTAATTGAGACACAACTCCGCATCCTCGTTAATGCGCTTTTGAGCTCTGCTAAGTATTAGACTATATCGAAAAATCTCAAAGCAACATAAATCAACTAGGTCGCTACTTGGATAGCTAGCATCTTCTGCCTTGTTCAGCTTGGTCTCGGCAAGTGTTTTACCCGTAATATTAATTAAGCATCTGCTTTCTGAGGGCCGAAACAGGTTGCCTGGGAGTTAATTTTTCGTCTCGTCTCCCGCTCCACTATAAGGGTCGCTCCTTGCAAGTAACGTCGCGGCGGGCAATGCGGATACTTTTTTAATTAGTGTTCTATTTGAGCTTGGTGAAAACGCCGAGATTGCGCACGAGCCGTCCCCAATAATCTCGGTGGGAATGGTTCAGACATTGCCAATCTCACCAAACTTTCGGTAATAGTAATTCAGAGTCTATAGATTGTTACCATGATATTTTCAGCGTTCAAGACAAAAAGCAATGATCAATTTTTATGCATAAAATCTTCACTGATAAATACAACCCTCAATTCTCATTAGTTAACGCCTCTTGGCCTTATAATAAAAGATACCCCTCTAAGCTTCACGCGTCTCCTTGCTTAGCCATTGGATGACTTCCAAAACTCCATATTTCATAAAATCTATGAAACATGACACAAGCAGTGACAGGCTATATGTCAGTGATGGCTTCCAAAACTACTTATTTTATAAATTTCGTTCATCACGATTCTCGAGCCATTCTCTGTAGTATACGTTTCGAATTTGATTAATGCCAACTGTATTAGTTCTAAAATTGTGTAAATGAAATATGACGCCTAAAATTTGCCGCCTTTTATGCTTGTCACTCGGTAGACGCACCCTAAGCCTGGCAAAGGCTGCTTCCAAAGCCCGCATTCCCCATTCTGCGGCTTGTCTGTTCCTTGTAATCACCGCATACCGACCTCTTTGAGACCGATCGTACTTCGTACTGGTCTCCTTCGGCACGCTCAGAATCTTATCAGCTAATTCCCCTGATGCAGAGAATGCTGAATCCGCGAGGATGCGAAAGTCAGGAGGTGTGCAACTGATGAGTAGTTTATACCAAGGGGCGGCAACGTTGGCGTCATGCCAGAATCCCGCGCAATTGTACCTATAAAGTTGACATTATGATGAGCATAATATCATTTCAGAAGATAAGATATTGCTTACCGGACCCAACAAATGCACCCGTCCGGTTTGTAAACAATCACTTGCGACACACAGCATTTACACTTCCAACCATTGTAATACGCATTTTGTTCTTTTCGGTCACTGGGTTCTTGTATGTCAATGTTTAGAGCATCGACGAAGCCGAATACACCTTGAAGGCTGGGTTCCTTCTCTTGTACCATCCGCGCGCAACGTTCCATCTCGGATACACTTGGCCATTTGATCGTCCACCTTTCGTCGTCCTTCTTGAAGACCTTTTCCAATGTCAAACCCATATTGACAGCCCTGGAGATGGTTGCAGGTGTGGCGCCGAAAATGATCTCTTGTTTCATGGACATACGAAGCTTCATCCAGCGTAATGCAGCAATGTTTGAGGTTTTTGAAAGTCATCCAATCAGTGAGGACGTCAATAACTTCAATCCCCTCAACGGGACCATCGACTGCTTTTTATACCTTTTCTTCAGATAGATGCTAAAAATTTTTTCCTATCTGAGATCGATAATTCTACGAATGAGAGAAAGGAATGAAAACCGTTAGAACGAAGTCTTGCCAGAACAGGCTTCCAAGGGGAAAACGGTTTAACCGCATCTTTGTGCCTACTCCTTAAGTATCTTCTGCTGGAATTAGCAGGCACATCAGTCGCTATGGCGGAGTGGTTAAC
>JSYX01000155.1:0-63522 GCA_000787465.1 Thermomucor indicae-seudaticae
TACAAGCTACAAAAGATGGTTTTGTTTAATTTGATTCATCTTATGATGTGGCGCTATTGTATGGCGTAACACTTACCCACTGACGCTTTCTCCCGCTCTTCATCATCGAGTCGCTTTTTTCTCTCGTTTTTTCTGGAGGATCAAATCTTTCCAGTGTGGAGGAGTCATAATGTGTCAGCTGGAACAAAAAGAGGTTTGCTGCGCTGGGCGGCTGCACAAATACGTATGCGGAGCTGCAATATTCATCACATGTTCCAGAGATGATGATGGGAACTTTTGGGCTTCCCCGGGGAAGTCAATCAGGCATTCTGCCCACTACCGGGGGCGTACGGGGTAAGTGTAAATGATTGTTTGAATGGAAAATGGACTGACTGCATATTTTGATTTGTAAATCTCTGCAAATTTTAAAGAATAAACCTGTAATAAAGACAGTTTCCAATAATAAGCAAGGAATAAAGCTGATGTTAGTTATTCAATGGTTTGTTGTTTAACCATCGAGCGAAGAAGTCGAGTGCGTTTTCAGGCTGATCATAGGGCACCTGTGTGCATGGGACATGAGTTTAGCATCGACACGCCGACGGCGTCTAACATGGACAAGAGAAAACCTACCATGTGGCCTGCATCAAAGACACGAAGGAAGGTAAGGCCACCATAAGAGCGAACTTCACCAGCTTGTTTAAAGGTGTCCTGATTATACCAAGGCTCATCCAGAGACTGGCCGTAACCTTCTTGACCAGACCATTCCATATCAAGTGACCACGCTTTGTTGCCGTACCAATTGCAGATCCAATCCTGTTTTTCAACGTGAATGGCAAATCGGTGCGCTAAGTAGTTTATTCATAATAGACATTTTCCTAAACTTACCATATCGCCTACATAGAGCAAGACTCGAATACCTTCCTCTAGGACTTGAGCGACTTCATGCGAAAAGTCTCTTGCTCTATAAGCATACAAAGATAAGTTATTCGCCCGTCTGTCCCTTGTTTTATTATTCAATTACCCGTCTCCAGTGAAACCGAATCGTGCACCAACTGAATTGTCACATCCACGGTACTGGCCTGCTTCATCATCGACACCCAATTCCCAGCGGACTTCAGGTAGGTTCGCATAGGTTTCAATGGCATCAAGTTCGTTGTAGCATAAACCACTGTCACCGGCGCACTTTTTGCGAATGTCATATGGGTTCAATCCAGTCGCGTCAAAATTGCTTGCTTGGGTGCGTTCGCAGTACATGTTGGCTGGCACGCAGGTAATGGCTGTTGGAATACGGTAGCAGATATCCATCATGGCCTTGCATCGAGGATAGGTGTCCCGCATCTTTTGGCATTCCGTCTCATTAAAAATTGGCTTATCTAATTCCTCCCCACTTTGCATCAGTGTATATCTCTCTATCTCGCTGAGTTCTTTTCCTTACAGATGGAATCCTGAGCGCACGAATAGGTCTCATAATGCTTAAACTGAGTGCGAGGCTCAGTCCAACCATTGCCAATCAACATGGACTCAAAAGCCAGGCGCAAATGACCTCCTTCCTTATTACGATTCACGATTTCAGCCGCCAAAGCAGGTAGATAATGACCGCCATACGATTCGCCCGCGATATGAAGCGGGTTGTCTGCGTACTCTGGGAATTCTGTCAAAAAGAGTTGCAGGAATGCGTATACGTCACGCGCCGATTCCTTGGAACTGCGGGTTTTTGATTTGCCGTAACTGTATCCGACATTCACAGGCTATGCGTGCATCTTTAGATAAACAGAATGGGTATGTTCCTGACCCCTGGAATGATGTACCTGATCCAAGAAGACGACATTGGCCACATTGTTCCAGCTATACTTGTTGGTTCTCGTTTCGTTTCCATAAGTATTGACCAAGCAAGGTCTGCCGTATAGAATAAGCGATATGTCAAGAAAAAAGGGGACGTTTCTTTTTACCCAAGTTCCATCCAAAGACCCATCATGGACGAGCAACCAGGACCACCATTCAACCAAAGAACAAGTGGGTCTGTTTTGGGTGCGTTGCGCGATTCAAAGAACCAAAAGAAAAAGTGGTCGTCCGTCTCTAGGTTGTCAATGTAACCCGAATACTGTTCATTGCCATGGGCAGTATTAGTGTATCTTGGTCACCCCCTTCTTCCTTGTTGCTATTGCTACCTGAACGCCTTGTTCACAGGACAAGGGCTGTTTGACACGAACAGCATAACCTTGTACGTTCTCATTCGTAATGACGCGGAATGACTGTAGTTTCCCACCAAAGCTCGGAGAATATGAGGCATGAAGAGAAGCTTGGTCATAAAAGTTTATGCTTGCAGCCAAAGTGATGGCCCAAGCACAGAGGACCACCAATATAGAGGGTACTTGATATCGCATAATAGCGGAGAGAGATAAAGGGAGGAGGTTGTGGCAACGTGTGGAGATTTCTGCGTCGTACCTTCCTCCTTGAATCGTATCGGTAACTGAATGGCATCGGAGGCGGGTAAAGAGATAAGCAGCGATTTATATCTTATCTATGGCCATCCCCCAAACTTTACGAAAGGTTATAGGAAAGCTAATCATCCACCAGCTCTCCAAAGTTATCCCTTTATCTTTATCTTTCTCTCTTGTCGTTGAGTTCGTGGAGATTTTCTTCCTTTCTTGTCTACGATTAAAATCGTCTTTCGCTGCTTTGCGAGATCAACGGGACTATTTCTATCTTGATGGATGACAGCCGCTTGAACAACACTTCTATTCCTTCAATGAATGCTACCGAGAGCAGTAGCAGTTCGTCATCAACTAGGATATATCAGTGGGCACAGCGTGCTAGTCCAGAACGTGCATCTACCTCGTCTTCTTCTTACAATATCGACCACCATCATCATCATCACCACCACCAGCAACAGGAGAACAGCAACGGTACCAGTAGCAATAGTGTTGTAGTCGAAGAATGTCCAGAATGTCAAAGACACCAACAAACTCGATGGGCACCACCCGTAACAAAGTGCTTCAATTGTCAGACCACCACAACACCCTTGTGGCGACGCGACGACAACGGAAACACTATCTGTAATGCCTGTGGACTCTACTACAAGCTGCATAACGTTCAGCGACCGATCACCATGAAACGGTCTATCATTAAACGACGAAAACGGTTCAGTTCTGTCAATTTCCATCAACGTCAAACGCCATCCTGTGAGTATCACTCGAGTAACGAGCGACGTATGTCTGCACCCAGCACAAGTACGACTAATAATAGTCATGGGTACGCTGCCGCACCACCACCACCGCCGCCGCCGCCTGCACCCAATCTACCCAATCTTCGTAGTCTATTGTCTGCTCTCGGCGTTGCAGAAGCCTCTACTACTACTACGACTGCTAGCGCTACCACTACCGCATCTACACTTGCCACAGCAGCCAGTATGCTTTTGGAACCAGGCAGGTTACGCCAGGCACTTCAGGCCCGCCGAGATGAATTGCAAAAAGAAGTCGACAATATCAATGCTTTACTGTCACAGTCGTCCAAAGTACTTCAAAGCATTGAATCCGTCATGGCCCATCAAACGCAACACCAGGAATCCTTGGCTCCCTTGATCAGTACTTTGCTTCAACAACAACCCAACCTCTTGGCATCTCTCTTGATGCTGAATAGCACGAATCGATATCCTTCTTCTCCTCCTCCTTCTGAAGACAGTTATATGATGGCTGGTCTAGACCACAGCACCCATCATCATCATAGTACTAGTAGTGGCAGTACAGGCTCAAGTATAGTATACCCATTACATTTCCGACGACCCTCCGACCCCGATAAACAACAAGAACAACAATAACAATTTGATAAGAAATCCCAAAATTGGACATTGCTGCCCTCTTTGGCAAAGTTCGAGATAAACTCTTTCTCTGTCTTTCCTGATCAATCAAACTATATGCCTTATCAAAGGTTGTCGTTTTATCAATTATGCTTGTTGTCTTCCAAGAATGTATTCGTTATAAATCCGGTCCGCCTGTTCCGGCTTTTTCCTTTCATTGTACCGCTTGATGAGTGCCCGGTACATGGATTGCAGCGGCTGAATCTTGTAGACCATCGTCATGTAATTCATCAAGGCTTCGGCTTTGCCCGGCTTCTTTTCTCTCAGGGCAGTATACCGAATAAAGTACTTGAAGGTCGCTACATTGGGCTTGATCTTGGCTCGATCCATGGCAAAAAACACGCGACGCGCGGACTCGATCTCCTTGTGTTCGCAATGCCATCGTATCAGGGCGTTGCAGACATCCAAGTTCCAGGATACCTTGTGTTTCTCCATCAGTCTGTCAGAAATATATCGCATCTGCTTCATGTCCCCTTGGCGTCCATAGGCATGGATCAGGGCCACAAATGTACGCGCTGAAGGCTTTTGCTTTTGGTTTCCTGATCGCGGCATCAAATGATGCAGCGGCGCTGCGCGGGCCGCCTGCGGCGTCGTGGGCATATCCTTGGTGATCGAAAACATGGACAGCCAGTTCTTACTCTTATCAGTCATTGTTGTCGATTTGTTGTTGTCGGGTTCAAACAATTTTCGAAACAGTTTGAGTGCTTCATGGGGTTCGCCCATTCGTCCATAAGCTTCCATCAATGTATCGTACGTGCACAATGTCGGTTCCATGCCATCTTGCTTTCTCAACTGTTTATAGATCTCCAGTGCCATCTCAGGCTTGTTGCATGCCACGGCCGCTTGCATGTAATGATTGTACGTGTACACGCTCGGTCGAAGCGTCCACAATCCTGGTTGTTGGGCCTGCTGCTGCAGTTCTTCCCAATACCGCGTACAGGCATCCCAATCATTTGCCTTTCCATAAAATTCGATCAGGTGATCATAATCCATGACAGTCAACTTGTATCCGTAGGCGCGCATTTTCCCCAACACAAACTCGATCCGGCTCTTCATTGTTTCAATGTCATTGGGACCGTAGGCTACCATGCCTTTGACAGTGCAAGAACGCAAGACAAGTGAATGATATTCAGAACGCAGAAACCGGTACATTGGGTCGCCTATACTGACATACGACGACCATAACTCTTCCGGTTGCTGGCTACCAAACTTTTTGAGGACCTTCCGGAACTCTTTCAGTCGGTAATGTCTTGGTAATTCATTTTCGAGCAGTAATGGGTGGAATCGAAAGGCTGGTCGGACCGCTGCTGCTGTCGTTGTGGAGACAAAGCGGGCGAAAACGTTGCATATCTGCCGAGTAGTCCTACTACTGCTGCTAAGCATGTTGTTTATGAAAAAAATAAAAGGCTGTGATTCAATCAGATAGTGCCCTGGCGGGGCAAGACTTCCCGACCGGGGAAATGTCTGATTTTCCAGAAGGATACTTCTATATTCGATCGCGACTTTGTGGGAAAGTCATTGATGGTAGGTTGCATTGCATTGTATTCATGGCGGGGCTCATGAACAGTCTATGGTTGACAATGAGTCCCACGTAGTGGACGGTGCATCGACCAAGGTAATCCGTGGCAAAACTAAGGCGCGATTACTGCACCGACTGACAATGGCCGAAGAATGATGCTAAAGTATTAATCTGGACGCCCAAACACAATGAAGACCGTGATAACCAACTCTGGTATTATCAGGTATATAACAATGAGAATATGAAAGTAAGAAAGATTGAACTCACACAGGTGGGTGGGGGACAAACAGGACGGGTTTATAATCAATAAGCATTCAAACAAGGTCCTTGACGTCCGCGGTGGTCCACTCAAAGAAAACGCGCCCATTATTCAGTATGACCGAAAACTGGTCGTGGATGCTCAGAACCAGCGGTTTGGGTACAACAGCAGAGAGGGCCACATTTACGTCTTAGCGGACCCACACATGGTACTGGACATTCGCGGCGGCGAGACCAGTGATGGCACCCGGGTTATTTTGTACCGTAAAAAGCTATCGTTTGAAGATAACCTCAACCAACTGTGGGACCTCGTGCCTGCTGGTGAAGTTCGTGCGGAACGCGAAGTCTTGTTTGAAGCTGATATCTGATATATTTGATACCCCACTCTTATACACACACGCAAACCAATAAATGCTCCAATTGTACAGAGAAAATGAGAAATTCTTGGCAGCACTTGGAGCCAACAACGTCGGAAGTTTCGGGCGCAGCGGGTATGGTGAAACCATGGGTTTTGCTTTCATTGTCCTTGGTAGTTCGATTTGCGCACGGCCTTCTTTCTTTTCTCCTACCTTATCATATATACGATTGGTGCCATGAAAACTAGTGTAGGAAAGGGTTTCCATACACTGGCTGCGATTGTAGCAGCATTGATAGGATTGTACTGGCAAATGCAACAACAGCAAGACGCATTTGCTGCAGTGTCGTCGTCAAAGGACATCCCTTTACAAGGCTATGTAGACGAACGATACGAAACCGTCAAGGACACACTCCTCCAAGCCTTTTTATCTGGAAAGCAAGTGGGTGCTGGTGTTGCGGCCTATGTGGACGGCAAGCTTGTGGTGGATTTGCAGGCTGGTTGGCAGGATTATGAAGCGCGTATACCGTACACCGAGAACACTCTCCAAGTCGTCTACTCCTGTACTAAAGTCTTGGTATTTTCTCGGGGTTCATTGCTTTAAAAGAAGAGGGAGGCTTACAATAGGATATCACAAAGATGAGCATTGTGGTGGCTCAGGCAGTACAAAAGGGTCATGTGTTGTATGACGAAAGGATATCGACGTACTGGCCAGAATTTGCCCAAGGCAACAAGGAAAATGTGACAGTGGGAGACCTGGTATATTCATTGTTCATCCAAAATCAATTATATATCCTGACTTTCTTTTGAAAGATGGTGCATGCGGCGGGCGTGGGCTATCTGGATCGTCCGCTATCATCTGCAGAAGCCCAAAACCCAGAACGGTTTGCTCGCATCTTGGCTGCGCAGTCACATAATGACGGTGGGATCCGGAAACGTCACTATCATGGTGTCACGGGCGGCTGGTACATTAACGAGATCCTGAAACGGACAAACCATCCGTCGGTCGGCCAAATTGCGCGAGAGCATTATCGAAAGGTGTACGGCATCGAGTGGTATTTAAATCCGTATCAGGAAGAATACGATGGTCGGATCGCCAAACTGTACCTGAGCCGTGGTCTGCGCACTATATTTCGTTTGGTGGACACCATCAATGCAGTCCCGTTCCTGCGCCGGTTGAACCAGGGAAATATTTTTCACAAGACGTTTACAGTGAGTATGCCTGATCAAGCGGGCATGAAGGATTATACGAGCTTGAGCCTGCGAAGGATTGAGAGTCCTAGTTTTAGTGGCTACACGAATGCACGTTCCGTAAGTCTGCCTATATTTATTTATGTCAAGTCAAAGGAACAAGGAAACTGAGCTGTTTAGGATAGATTGCAAAGCTGGCTGCCATGATGGCTAACGGAGGCCAAGCCATAGAACCAGGAGAACCCGATTTGCTTGATCCATCCACCTATGCACTGGCCACACAACCTCTCGAACCTGAATAGACCCTGTGGTGGGCCGCACGGTCTTGCCACTGAAGGGTGGATTTACTGTCATGGATACAATTGGCATTGATGGCGCTACGTTCATTGGCTGGGGCGGAGCAGGTGGAAGTGCGTTTTACTGGAGCTCGGAGCTCAAGATTGGGTGCGGCTATTGTAACAATGGCTTGAATGGGATCATGCCTCCTGAAGAAAGAAGTGTGTCCATCCTAAAGGTGCTCGTAGAGCAAGCTCGTAAATTGCAACTGTAAATGGAACCCTTTGGAAATACCATACGTAACATGAGTCAATCGAAACGCTTCTCCTTTTTTTCCCGTCCGAAAATTCCATAAACCGAACAGCGGCAGTGTGCAGAAGTTTTCTGTCTGCCGCAGCATTCGTGTAACATGAAAGCTAAACCATTCCATTTTTTAAACCGCACTTTGCTTTTGAACTCTTTTCTCCTTTACCACCTCAGAATAACACATGAGTCAAAGAGACAAGGCAGCGCCATCGTCAAACTTTAAAAAGATTTCACTAGTGACAACTGTGGTCGTGGGCTGTTTGGCATATGTCTGCAGTGAGCGATACCAAAGCCAAGGCGCTTTCATGCCATGGCGTTGCTCGGTGCTCGGTCTCGACTGCCCTTCCGACATTCCAGTGCGTGGCTATATTGACGAGCAGTACAGGGCGGTGCAAGACGCGTTCAAGGACAACTTTTTGTGGGGCAGAGAAGTCGGTGCCGGGATAGCTGCGTATGTGGATGGGAAACTCGTGGCCGATCTGCAAGCGGGATGGCAGGATATCGAGGCGGGTGTTCCTTATACTGAAGAAACCTTGCAGCTGGTGTTTTCGAGTACCAAAGTGTTGGCTGCGATCGTGGTTGCTCAAGCTGTGCAAAATGGGTCCCTCTCTTACGATGAAATGATCGCTACGTATTGGCCAGAGTTCGCTCAAGGCAACAAGGAAAACGTCACCTTGGGTGATCTGGTAATAATAATAACGATAGCACTGGTCCACGGGAAAAGGAACGTGAATTAATATTGTCTGAAACAAAAAAGATGGCCCATGCGGCCGGGGTTGGGCATCTGGACATACCAGTAACTTCAGCCATGGCAGAAGACCCTGACCGGTTCTCGCGTTTTTTGGCCGCTCAACCCCACAACTTTGGCGGTGTCCGGACACGAAGCTACCATGCTGTCACGAGTGGCTGGTACATTAATGAAGTGCTCAAGAGGACCGTGAACAAGACCGTGGACCAAGTCGCAAGCGAGCTGAACGAGGCGTACGGTATCGAGTGGCGACTAAAGCCCTACCAAGAAGAGTACGACCATCGGATCGCCAAGCTCTACACTGGGCCGCCACTCCGTCGGTTCTTGCGCGGCACCCTCGGTTTCATCAAAGCATACGTCAAGGGGATCAATGTCATCAAGGTCTATGGCAAAGACAGTATCTTTTACAAGGCTGCCACGCTCAGCGTGCCGGATCAGGTGCAAACCCAGGATTTCACGAGTCTTCGTATGAGAAGAATCGAAAGTCCTGCCTGCAGTGGCTACACCAATGCTCGATCGGTAATGAAAGAAAGAATATATACAGAGTATTGGACTGACACGCTATATGAGAAAGATGGCCAAATTGGCTGCCATGATGGCAAATGGCGGACACGCCATCGAACAAGGAGAACCTGACCTTTTGGAGGAAGCTACCTATGCCACAGCAACTGCAGAGCCCGTGGGAGCCGAATTTGATCACCTTCTGAATAACCATCTCACTGCACTCAAGGGTGGCTTTACGGTCATGGATCCAATGATCCACGTCGAAAACACGACATTTATTGGATGGGCCGGTGCAGGCGGCAGTCTGTTTGTTTGGAATCCAGAGCTCAGTATTGGCTTTGGCTATTGCGATAACGGTATATTCAACTTGGTGGCCCCTGACGAACGGAGCCTTCATATCCTCTCTGCGCTCGTGAGACGAGTCAAGCAGTTGAAGAATCGGTGAATCGTATGTCACATATAGTAAATTTATGTTTGGTTTTATTGCTTTCAGATGTATATATCATCCTTGGTGTTCTATGCTCTGAAACAATAGCAAATTGTCTTGTTTGGATCTCGCGTCGCCTTCTTCCAAAAGAGACATCATACTGTCTCCATCTTGGACTGTCAAACACCTGGGATCAATCGCCTGCACATGTTCTTGCAATAAAACCTTAATATGCTGATCGTTTTGAGCCATGCGGTACAGTTCAGCCCGAAGCGGCAACGCCGGCCCTTCCAGCTGTTGCACGTTGACCGTGGTTGCCTGTTGATCCTGTGTAAAATCGTGACACTGTGTCCAATGCCCATTGTGCATCATGTAAAATGCAAGCATTTCGGGTTGTGCAATACAGAACGCGAGTCGGGCCCAGCCCAGACGCTCCAACAAGGGCTCCAGTCGTACAGAAAGAAGGCTGTCTATCGAAAACTCAATCTTGAACTGCTGCTGCTGATGCCCGTCCTGAATGCGCCAGACCATCATGCGTCGCACTGTGTCGTGGTAGCAGGATAGGTCGTTGGCGCCTAGCGTCATTCGTTTCCATGTGCCGATCTGAAGCGTCTCGGCTGGAATCCGGTTCAGTGCACTGCTATTGTCTTCTTCAACTGACATGGGTGTCTCTAAGCGTCCATCTAGTTTGTTTTTATCGTTATTCAGAGTGGACACTTGGTATTGTAAATCCAAGTCTTACCTGTTGGCATGGGATGGATGGTCTGTTGAGCAACGGCAGAAGAAAAGGGATGTGGGCCTGCAGGTAAAGTATAGCTCCTGGTTCTGTAACATGGACCAGGTGCTGGTGCTGCTGCTGGTACGTTATTCGTCATGTTGTCTGCTGAACAAGAAGAGTCATAGTACGGTGATCCACGTCGAGTCGTGAGTTGTTGTGGGTATGGGCCTAATGAATGCGCGCGCGTCCTTGTAGTGGCTGATGTTGTTTCCGACGAAGCCGAGGATGGTGGTGGAGTGACGGAAGAAAATGAAGAAGGTGGCGGAGGAGGTGGAGGAGGAGGCGGAGGAAGTGAGTGAAGCGAAAGTGGTGGAGGTGGAACAGACGAAGACCTGCTGTTACCGTTTGCATAGAACCAATTGTGGTGGCGGCGTTGTTGTTGCTGCTGGTTGTAGTAGTAGTAGTAATAGTAATAATACAGATCAGGATTGGAGGCCAGACTGACGCCATCCGGTGACATATGTTGATAATGATACGCAGCCGCTTGACAAGCAGCAGCGGCCGCAGTGGCAGCATAGTATTGCATACGAACGGTTTCATCATGTAAGAGTGAGGATCGTTTAGCCATGTTTTTCACTTTGGCGCGCCGGTTTTGGAACCAGATCTGGATCGAGCGCTCGGACATGCCCAGTTCACGTGACAGTTGCTCGCGTACCTTATTGTTTGGTGATGGATTGACGCTGAATGTCTTTTCTAGAACTGCTAGTTGTTCCGGTGTGGCACGTGTTCGTTTACGTGGCGGTGCTTCTTGTTCTTTTGGCTTAGTGCTCGTTGGTGTAGCTACGGATGGTGATGATGACTGTTGTTGTTGTTGTTGTTGCGTGTCTATGGTTGGATTATGCATATTCGATGATGATGATGATGAAGGAGCTGTATACATGGCTTGATAATCAAATGGTACGATTTGATCGTAGCAGGATGGTGTTGTTGTCGTGAGAGCATGGCTTTGTTGATCTAAAGGAGTGCTTGTTGAAGGTGTGTAAATGAAATCATGTGATGGATCCATAATGAGGTCAGGCAAAAAAGCAAGAGTTGCAGAAAGCGTATAAAAAGACAAGAAAAAAGAGGTAGAAAATGACTTCTTCTGTCGACTTAAAGAAATAATTTGCAGGGCGTAGCACACAATAAGAGCGGTGCAATAAAGGGGATCGACTTCTTTCTAGATATATACACTTTAATGAGAGAGAGCCAGTTCCGGAAACTCGCTCATTTGCACGCAACACCACTATTATTAATGAATAGGCAGCAGGATTGTCTCTTTTTGTGGTTTTGGAGCCAATTAAACATCGTTCTATTTTTCGTTTGCCACGCGATACTGTATTGGAACCCCCACTCCTTACTTTGTCGTGGTGGACGCGCCGTGTTCTTGAGCGGGGTTTATGTACCGGGCCGACCCAGGCACGCACTCTCTCCGCGCTCCACACATTGTATGAGACAACACTATACTTGTTTTGATCATGGTAGGATGGCCTGACCTCGTGTCGTCCTCTAAGATTTTAGGGCCCTGTCTATATGGCGGAGTCGGTCAGCTACGGTCCAGAGCGTCTCCCGCCACATGGAACCGAATTGAGCTCGGATCAAACATGTAATTCTCCCCCCTTCTCATATCCTTTTTGCGTGTATGTCCAACATTACGTCTCGCCTGTGACGGATCCCTTTTCATGTCGGCAAGATTAGCTGTGCGACATTATATTCGCTATATGCTTATAGAACAGGCTTTAATGAATCATTTGAGGGCAAACACAGCCGAAAACAAACGTCGAGGATGGGACTGTCTAAGAGGTTTAATTGTACGAGGGATATGTAAATGCTTGGTGGCAATGGTAGGATTTTCCTGGTGTAATTTACTTTTAAAGGTCACTGAAACGTGCAAGTACAGCGTGGCCTGTCAAAGAAGGGCATTTGCATTGAGCGGATGTGAGTGTAAGTGAATGAGTTGCATGCGTGTCTGAGGCTAATATCACTTTGCGTGACATTGGATCCCAAATTTAAACAACCCAGGGAAACCAGTCTCATTCCACGTTGTTTCGCCAACCTTACAGCTGGTGGCAAAAACTTCGCCGGAATTTTGAACACAGTTCTTTCCGCGCACCGTAAAATAAGCTATAGCTCAATAGCAGCCTATCTTTGTCCTCAAAAGCAGTTTCGTTATTACTATCAAGGCTGCAATTACTGCACGGTATGGCCACCGACCGCAACGGTCAGATGGCCGCTGTTAATAGAAGATCAAGGTTTGCTTCGTCAGAAAGAAGCATACTCAGCATTGTCGAATGCAAGATCTATAATTGGGTTCTGTCGGTATGCTGAGATGAAAAATCCCTGTTCATCGTGGCTCGAGTAATGCCTCAGACGTTCAAGGGACAGGCTTTCCAATATGTACATTTCGTCCGGGCATTAATAAACCAGCACATTCCACATCTCAAACGAGCGCACTATAGATATTTCCGTTCATGTCAATTGCCAAGTTCTTGGGTCAATTCTGAAAAGTCCGTATCTTTTCTGTCCTTGCATTGTCAATGTCAGAAACTATATTGAAGAAGTCCATATAAGCTAGTCTATACGCACGTGGATGCCTCGGCATACTGTAATAAATTGTGCCTGACGTTTGCAATATGACTTTTCATTTTGTTCCTTGTCAAGTGTAACATTTGACGGGTGCACATGATACGGGTTTGGGATAGCTAGTTATATGTGAGCTATTATATACCAACTGTAATTCGTGGATTATAACACTGGACGACGCTTTTACAGGATGGTTGAAGTGCCCTATGACAGGGATCTTACGAGTCCTCTCGTTGAGCATTGTTGCTGTGTCAATAAGGCTCAGCGCCAAATGGCATCGATCTGTGTTTCCCAAGAATCGGGAAACAAGTGCGGAGTTTAGGAGCGGACCCCGGATAATCATGGATCGGGGCCACGTGAGGGCGACCCAGAAGGTATGTTGCTGGTGCATAGCATTTGGTTATGTCCATTTATCTATATCTACCGTAGTTAATAACTAGAAACTTCATATTCAATAAATGATTCGATAACATGAGAGAGGTTATTCATAGTGAAAGGCAACCATCAAAAGTCTTTGCGGGATCACAAACACAATTGAGCCGATGAGCCGTGGATTTGTCCTTGGGACAGTGGGTTGCGACCGAAAACGAGTAACCCATGCTTTCCATAGGGTAGAGTTCGTCACGTCGTAAGAACAGCGCGGCAGCCATGGTTTGAACTGGAGCATCTCCCCATCTATACAAAGGTAATAAATCGTCAAACTCACGCTGCTTTCCCCCCATCATTCCACGTCTTTTCTATACCGCTCATAGAAAAATCCGCCAGTTTCATCCAGATACCGAAAGAACTCTGTATAGGCTGGCGATCGCAGAAACTCGAGCGAGACAATCATAAAGTTGTTCCAAATGTGACATCCATTGTAGCCGTCGCCGTCCAACGGATCAGAAAGCAAAGGCATCAAACTTTGGTTCGCTGGCAGTACTCCATTGTTCTGCTTCGCCATGAAGGATTGCACATGCTGCCAAAGTGTTGGTATCGCCTGTAGGTTTTCGTGCATGGTAATGGCATAAGCTGTTGAGATGACGCGCCCCGTCAGCCCTTAAGCTTTTGCAAGCAATAGAAGGATACTTGCCGAGCTTTTTATTGTGCTGCTTCATGAACGCAAAAGGATCCACGTCCACGTCGCAAAGGTAGCGGGACCGAGGCTGGACTTTCCAATAGTACTCTGCGTCCTGTAACAGCGGATGATGCGCTAGAAAGCCGGCATTGTACCTATCATTATCATCATCATCAAAATATCTTTTCTTTTGCTGGAGAGGAGAGCTAAAATAATCCAAACCTAGTTACTTTTCGCCAACTGATGCTTTGTCCATGAAAGACGCCGCGTGCAAAAGCCTGTAATGCCGCTTCTTCCACACGCTTTGTATCAATCCAGGAGGGTTCGTTCCATTGCTCAGGTGGGATCTGTCCAAAGTACACCGGGTGGCGTGTTACGGCTCGTACCCATTGCTGAAACCGTGGGCTGAGCCGTTTCTCGCTCAGGAATACCCACGGGTATCCGTGGTCCCTATTGAAGCGGTCTTCCAAGTCCTTCATGGTTGCTCGGATATCATGCAATTCTTCTTCGCGTGCCATCACAACGAACGCGGCTTTGGCTGGTAACCGTGGATCCCATTGAATTCTTTCTGCTTTCGTTTTGAATCGACTCACAAGAGCGTAAATATCAATCAAATAGAAAAAACTGGCAAGGATGAGAAGTAGGCAAAATAGGCATCTACGAGAACTCTGTGTCGTTCGATGCCATGGCTTCATGTACTTTTCTTGTTCTTCTCCCATTGCTCTCTCCCCCCCATTTATTGAAAAGACAGCGACTCCATTTAAATGCATACAGCACAATTTTAATATAACCGTTTTGAGGTTCGGTAGGTATCCTAAAGTTTGAAATATACAGACATAGATGAAGAGGGGGGATATTATGATTGATTGGCTGCTTTCTGTCGTTCAAGAGCTGCGACATGCGTTTCCATGGTCGTCAGGATGTCATCCCAAGAAATAAATATTTCGGAAAGCGTGTTCACCTTGACGAAAAAACAAGATGATCAGTCGAGCATACGTTCACAAGCTTTTCTGTCTTACCAGGCCATTATAGGATTCCATGGCATGCGTTATCTTTTGCGTAACATTCTCCAGTTGCTTGACTTGCTCTGCATGAATGGCTTCTAATGGCGCCAACTCGGGTCCTAGCTTTTCCACAGCTGTTTTTCATCATGTCGTTACTTTACTCTCTCTCTCTTCAAATAAGATGACAAATGGACTCTAGTAATTTTTTTACCTACAAAATCGGTTCCATTCACGACGTGTTCCAGTGCCTTGACTTGCTTGACGTCCGCTGCAAATCGTTCCAAGTCATCAGCAGCAGCCAGGACCAATTCCAGCTTTGTCTCAGGGGCCAGTATTTCACGTTCGAGTGCAAGCGTCGAACTGCAAGGATTGAGTAACTTGGAATGAACCTCATCTGCGGAATCGCTTGTGTTATCATGTCAAGCATTCCGTGTGCAAGTTTATATAGAGTTATTACACTTATCCATAAAATCGTGAATCGTCTTGTTGGACTTGTACACCGAATGAAGTTCCTTTCGGATACTCTCAATGCGTTTTAGTATGGTCGTCTTGTTGTTGATGACAGGCTGCTGTGCTCCACCCGAAAGGACATGTTCCAAATGCCGTAATCTTGCTTCGAATCCAAATTCATCCATCTACAAAAGGTGGAGGGAGTTTTAAAGGAACAAGAAAGCTGATAGTAACTTGACCCCTTTGCTCCGACTTACTGTAATGGGGAAACGTAAAGTGACCTATGCCATTGGCTTTGCGCAGAGCACGCCGCATGCACTGGACATTGCGCGTAGAAGGGCGCTGATCAAGGACCTCTTCCAAGAAGGCAAGCATTTCGCGGCGGCACGGACTTGTTTGGATCTCGTCGATCTGTTGTTGGCCGATGCCGATCTGATCGATCTCGACGACGGTCACGAGAAACAACTAGAGGAACGGCTCCATGAAGCACTCAAGTATTGTCAGTACGCTTACGAATACTTTGCCTCGAAGCAAGACTGCATCAACGATCTGTCGAGGTAACTGTAACTTTCTCTCTGTTTGTGCTCCACTCGACTTAAGGAACGGCATAGGTCTTTGGATTTGATGGTGCAGTGTTACCACAGGCATGTTTTCAAAAGAAAGAGAGAGAGAGTTCTCGTGATTGTCCTGGCTAAAACTGAGTGAATGCAGGTTGGCAGACTTTGATGAAGCAATCGAGAAAAGCAAGGAACGCATCGCGCTGTTGAGCGATAGCGATGATCTTCTGGATTTGCAAAAGGCGTTCAAGGCTCTAGCCGACATATACTTCCAACGCGGGTAAGGAAGGGTATTGAACACACATACATTTTTCTTATGCGTAATAATAATAATAATAATCAGCCACGATCCCGAGTTGTGCAAGCACAGCGACTTTGAGAACGCAAAGATGTACTATTGGCAAGAACGCAGCATACTCGATAAGATGCCTGGTAACTTATCGTTAAACGGAGGAAAAGTGGTGTGCGACTAAAAGTTATATAGTGGATTTGGAAGATGAAGACATCTTGGCGCAAATGAAGCGTTCGTCCGATTTTAATCTGGGCGTCATGGAAGCCAAATCCGAAGCAGGCTGGGAAACGGGAGAAACACTTTTGGTTGCAGCTGTCAAGCAGGCAAGGGAACAGCATGATTATGATAACGAACGATTGGCTTGGTGGGAGCTAGCAAATGTATTCAAAAGACAAGGCAACCTTGAAAGACTCTTGACCTGCCAAAATAAAGAGCTCCACTTAATTCGTAAATATCGCATGAAGGATCAGGAGATACCTTGCTTAACGGAAATGAGTGAGTTTCTTGTTGCCCATATGGAGGGGGGATGGGACACTACTTTTAATAACCGATAAATAGTTAAAACGTATCTCGAGATCGAAGACTATGATCGATGCCTGGAACTCTGCCGCGAGATTCGAGGTTAGACGGACGCCTTCCTTTCTCTTATTCCAGGATCAGACACATTCATTTTGATACATGATAGGCCTTGTGGACGAAGAAGACAAAGACAATCCTGCTGTAAGATATTGTGATAATGAGACGCGAAAATGGAAGAGGGATGCAAGGCTAAAATTCATCCCGAGTAGACTGCAGTTCTTAACATGGTTGTATCCATCAAATCCAAACAACAAGCGATCGCTGATATGCCACAATCATCCGAGCTTTCCACTGTCCATCAACGTGCAAGTCTATATCTTGAGTTAGGTTGGTTGAAGCTAGCCTGGCTGGCCGGCAATTGGAAGGAAGGTTTGGAAAGGAGGAGATTGCTTATTGGTTTATTGTGGGTCAGGTAAACAACTCTACGAATTCGGGTTAACTCGTAAAGCCCTCGCTGCCGTTGACACCGCTCTTGAAAATATGGATGCAGACACTCAAGTCCAACAACAATCATCCGAGTTGCGTATCCAGCTTTGCCAGCTTAAAGCAGATATTCTCTGGGAACAGCGCGAAGCGGCAAGTAGTAACACGTTTCTTTTACTAGAAGGAATGCTAAAAGAAATATAGGCTATGGATGCAATGGTGTTGCTTAACAATAGCATTATCAGCGACGTCAAGAGTCTTTGGACGGAGGGTCCAGAAAGAACAGAGCATCTTGGGCGGGTCTATAAACGTCTGGCGAATATATATTACTTTTTTGACAAGCAAGAAGAATTTGAACATTGGGACAACCTTGCCAATGAAATAAAAGGTGGAAGCCAGGTAATGTACTTGTCGAAAATTTTAAGCATCGCCTATTCTCTAAATACGGAGTCCAGGGTCATCCTATGGATATTGATTTCAGCCAAATTGAACACAACGATCCATCACTGGAGACCACAGAGCAAGTTGTCAGACAAGTTGGTGACATGGACCTGGCTCCTGAACAGGAGCAGCAGCAGCAGCAACAACACACTGAAACAGAACCAAAGGAACCAATGGTAAACAGAAGCATATGCTTTACCTCACGTATAATATTTGCTGATGTTATCATGAAGGCAAGAGTGAGCATCGAAATTGAGGGTCAAAGGATGATGATCCAAGTTCCTGTCGCCGAGCAGTCTAGCACCATTGAATGGCTGGCCCAACAGACATCCCGACAGATATGGGAGATGCATGGTGTTGAGGTAAAAGAGAGCTAATTGTTATTTTGCAAAGTGGTATAACCCAAATCTGGTATTAGCCTATCATAAAGGAGATGCGTACTGATGCAGGAACTGTGTCTTGGGGCGAATTGGTCATGGATGTTATCAATACAACAAATGAGCGCTGGCTTGTTGCCGTCGTTGAAGGTAATAATAAGGTTGTAGTACACTCAAGGAGCTAAACTTACACATTGATATACATAAGGTCTTCGAGAGAAAACCAGGTTAGAACTTATCAGGAACGGGTTCGCACGGATTGGTTTTTCTATACCCTCTATGGCAGAAAATATACTGAAAGAATCCAAACCAAACGAACTCTTGCTCTCAGGACTTGGTATGATGACCGTAACAACAACAAGTCAATCCTGTTTCACTAACCTTCGTTAGGCCTAACCTCTCGTCATGTTCCGATCCTGTGTCATGTTTTCAAGTATGCAGGCGTGCCTGATCACCTAGACCTATCATCCAATCTCTTTTGTATGTATAGTAGAATAGAAAGGGCTAACCGTATACTGACCAACTAATCTAACATTATTAGACGACCAAGATATCGAAACCTTGTTCAAGGAGAATCGGTTACCAATTCAGCTGGATTTAAGAAGTAACAGACTCACCGCCAACGTTATGCAAGTTTTGTCATCCGAGCTGCTGGAACGTGTTTACTTGGGATACAATCCTCTTGGTCCGATAGCACTACTGCAACTACCAAGCCTACTGTCCAAGTCACCCAACTTAAGACTGTTTGAAGCAGAGTGCTGCGATTTAGGCAATTATATCTGGGTCACTTTGGAAATGAAAGAAGAATTTCACGCCTCTGTATCCAGTAAGAGAGAACGGAGTAAATTCAGTTTGGGCATATATCTAATCGACCCATGTCTTAGAAGTAAGCGATGCCTCTCGCAAGAGCGTCATGCTGAATTTACTGCACAACAACTTTGGACGAATGATGCGCTCTCAGTGGAAGCCATTGCTGGACATGCTGGTCCATGACCCTGGTACACAACTGCAACTATAATGGCGCTCTGCTGCGTATTGTATTATAGCATTTCTTAAAAACAGCATACTCCACATTGTACATACTTTTGCATTAAAGAAAGATTCATTCGATGCACATAGAGCTTTTACATCGTTGAATCGTTAGATCCGTGCAATTGTCCCAGTATTGGAAACAAAAGCAATTTCAATCAAATTTTGTTCGGCATGTACTGAGCTATGCCTTTAAATGCTGCACCGCTTCAGTAGCCATGGCAACGCTGAAATGATGACATCGATCAAAGTCACGAGCGAGCGGGCAACCAAGTAATACCAAAACACTTTTGGTCACCGACAAAGTCTTGTTCCTTATGGCTTTACGCACGACAACAACACGTTTACTGAACACACGTCTGACGGCGACTGTCCGACCCTCGTTCTTGACCACGACCGTACGCGCCCAATCGACTTTGAACACGGGTGAAGTGGTGGAGGATCCCCAAATTGGCGACTACCCCAATCTCCCTCGCTGGAGCGCACAGGCTCGTGGTCCGTATGGATGGTGGGATCCTCAAGACAAGCGTAACTTTGGTGAAACTGTAATAATGCAGCACCGCAGACGGAATGCCATGGGAAATAATGACGAATGCCCCCGATTTAGGTCCATGAAGAAGATGAAATCATGGGTGTGTGGGCGCCCGACCTTCACACATACAGCCCTTACAAGGCATTGGCACAATTGGGATTGGCTGCTGGTCTTTTGGGCGCATTCTCGTACGTGGTTTACAAGACTTACCCCGAAAGCCCTGCTGTAAGTTGAGGACAAGGCTGGTTCTCGTTTTCTCTTTCCACCGGGACGCTCATGATAAATATAGGTGAAGCGTACGTATCCATATGATGGATTAAAGGCAGAATTAGGAGCTCGCGATCATGATGTCCGGCCGCGTGGAGTAAGTATGGTGGGCGGAGCGGGTGAGCATGAATGAGAATTGAATCACTGATGATATTATTACTAGGCTCGTCCGGAATAGATGAAACTTTGCATAAACTTGGAAATAAAAAAAAGAACTTTTTTTCATAGGATCGATCAGTGTGATTGCCGTTTAACCTACAAGAAAAAGGGCGGGAAAGAACATGACAAAGAATTGAGCAAGAAGTTCAGGAGATGGGGGCAATCCTTATTGGACGATTGTTCGGACATTGTGTTTTTCCAAAGAAGAACATTCCATTTGCACAGAACGTAAAAAGTTGCTAGTTGACAACTTTTTCTTTTGCCCTCCTCTTTCTCTTACTGTCTCTGCATTATGAAAATCATTCCTATTCGTGTTCTTGAAGATAACTATTCTTATATCCTGATTGACGACAAGACAAAAGAAGCTGCAGTCATTGATCCGTACGTTGGCAAATGATCGATCTGCTTTATCCTTATTACTAAAGTCGAGAGAGAAAAGCGCTGAGCCCATCAAGATTTTAAATGTCATTAGTCAAACCGGAGCGAAACTTTCAAGGTAGGATAGTTTGTGTCAATTATCGAACATTCTCTTCATCAGAAAAGGCAATATTTATGAAACTCTAATGATAATATTTTGTCAATTAGCGTATTCATTACACATCATCATTGGGATCATGCAGGCGGCAACATTGAACTCGTAGGTAAAGCATCCATACCATCCATTTCTGAATTTAAGATCGGCAAAACGGTGGAGGCAGAGAGAGAGTGAGGGACAATTTGCGTCATTTGGACTTTGTTAGGATTAGAGTAACACAAAACTAATCACAAACACACCCCAGCAAAGAAACCGGGGCTTGCAGTATACGGGGCAGACGCAAGAATTCCTGAAATCAATTATGTCTGCAAAGATCACGAAGAATTCAAACTTGGCTCTCTTGAAATTACACCTCTACATACGCCATGCCATACCAAGGGACATGTGTGCTACTACGTCGTCGATCCAGCAACCAATGAAAAAGCAGTCTTCACCGGAGAGTACGCATCTGTCCCTTCCATCAGTTCAGAGCAAAACATGCTCAATTGTATCTCTGTATAGCACACTCTTTATTGGTGGCATAGGAAGATTCTTTGAAGGCGATGCGCGTGACATGTACCGTATCCTGTTCCATGTTATCACCAAGCTTCCGGATGACACGTGGATCTATTGCGGACATGAATATACCAGAGACAATTTGAAAGTAAGATCATCATCCGTCAGAGAAATACACGCTAACACCTTTTTATACGATCCAGTTTGCACTCACGATCGAACCACAGAATGAAGCGTTACTAGCGAAATGGGCATGGTGTCAGGACAAAACCATTACGGTACCGTCTACGATTGCTCAAGAGAAAATGTACAACCCATTCTTGCGCGTCAATGAACAGTCTCTCCAATTATTTGCTGGCAAAAACGATCCGGTAGAGACTTTGGCCACTTTACAAGAACTCAAAGATGCATTCCGATAATACAATACCTCTTCAAACACCTTGTAACCTTTTCCTCTTTACTGTACTTTAGTTTCTTTTAAATAGCTATCAAGTCAATCGATCGCGTTCCGTCGGCTCTTCTTCCCCGTCTTCCTGATTTTCTTCTCCTTCTTCCTGATTGTCGTTGGATTCCTCGACTATCATGGGTTCCGATTCCTCTTCTTCTTCTTTTTTATGGGTTACTGACTCTTCCGGTTTGGTGTCATAACGCTTGGATGATCGTCGAGAAGACGCCATGGTCCTATCATCATCATCGGCCCGTAAAGTATCAGGAGGTGGAGGGACTGGATGATGTTGAGTTGCTCTGTATTCGTCATAATCCATCTTCTCGGATGAAAATGGGTTTGTCTGTGCGTCCGATATGGCGGGTGATGAGCTGGACTCAAAGACAGTAAGAGTCTCACCAACAGGTGGTGGTGGTGGTGGTGATGGCGGTGTATAGTCTTCACCGCCACCCTGAGTCAAATCTAATGGATGAACTGCTCCCGCACCTCCCTCTCTTGGTGCTGCTGCAGCGGCACCGCTTTTGCGAGCAGCTGCCTTGCGCCGTTTCTCGATCTCAGTGTACAGCTTTTGACGCTGCTCATAATACGTTTCACTGGCACGCGGCATCACGTCTGAATAAGCCGGAGGTGGTGGCAATTGCTCTTCCTGGCTACTAGGAGGTGCTCGCTTCTTCTTTGTCCTTCTGCTGCCGCTACAGCTGCCGCTGTGTGGTTGTCGCTTGATGTGGACGATCGGCTTTTCGTCTGACCATTCTTCTTCGTCTGTGTCACTTGGTTCACGCAAACGCTTCAAGTATCCCTGATATCGATACACCAATGTCATCATGGAAATCTATATCGGGCTCATTATTATTTTCATAAAACTTCTGACCATGTTCCTTGGTATTTACCAAAAGCATGCTATACACGACCCAGGTAATGGTCCGTTGAGCAGCGATCCGCGACCATTGCGCATAACAGTTGTCTATTAGCTGCTGCGCTTCCTCGTCTGCTTGAACGTGTCCTAGCGACCACCAAAAGAGCTTATCGGATGCACTGTCGGAGCAAGCGGTCACCAGTGTATAGCGGTAGAGCGTAAAGAGCAACACGACGTGAATGAAGCCCAGCGCAATTTGCAAGGCTCCAAAGATGGCCAAGAAAAACGCATAAACCTTGACACCCGTTTTCCAGCGCTGTCATATGTATATTTAGCAAACTGCATACATTCAGCGACTGGATATATATGTACCATGAGTGTGACGATAATACCAAAGAAACTCCATAAACTAATGATGCCGGCAAACGCCAAATAGGTATAAAAGTCGCCAAACCGCGTATGATAAACTTGACCTAGAAACGTGAGCGTTATAAAATAGGATGTCATTCGCAGCTTATGGAAAAGAAAACACTTGCTTGGCAGATAAGACAAGTCAACAGCCATCAATGCAGCACCAAGCAACTTCAATCGAAAAATTAATTGCGCTGTGCGTCGTAGGAAAACTTCAATTGCATTACCACTAGCATGACTTCAGCGACCAGCGCGTAAGCGCGCGCCGATATATTTGAGAATAGTATGTATAGCCTTGTCAGCATTCAGTGACAGAAAGCGCAGAAAAAGGAATGCAGGACATGGGTAAACACCGGGAACATTTGAACAATGGTGTGCGTCCCCCCTGCTTATGGTCCTCGCCCCGACATGACGCGCAAGGATACATTGTGAAGCTGGGTGCACCTGTATCGATCTATCATGCTGTAAAAGCTGCCCTTGTCATGTCATGGTCAGTAGGTATACGAATTGGGAAATCTGGTATACCAGAAAGCCTCTTAAGAGTTAATGCACAGGTCTTGTTAGCTTATTGTTCAAAACGGTCGTTGCTGCATTAACACCGAGGAGAGTTATTGTCAATAACATGCTATCTTCAATCCAACTGTCCCAGTAAAATAGAGACATTCATATAGCATTACAAAGCAGAATGAGTATACAAAGGGAGCTTTATCTCAAGGACAAATTATAGAAAGCTATGCATGTCACTTTATTCAAGAGAACAAGTAATCTAGTCTCGTTCAAGGGAAATGTAACCTTCACGGCGTCGTCTCCACCAGAGCCAGCCATAGTAGCCGATCAAGGCCAATAAGGCAGCGGCCAGCAGAACGCCCACGACAATAAGGATGATGGCCCACCAACGGAGTCCGCCGCTGCCGTGCTGCAGATCCAATGGCATCAGCACCTTATCAATGACCAGGACACCTCCACCGCTGCTCGAGCGTCCGACATTGACCACATCGGCGGTGTTGCTATCGCCCTTGACCTGCACCGTATAGCCGGAATCGGTCTTGGTCATCACAACCTTGGTATCCTCCGATAGCAACGAGGGCAACTCGACGCCGTCCTTTGTGATCTCGTGCGGACCGTCTCGCAGCACTGCTCTCTTGTTTTCTAGATGCACGCGAGGCAAGTCAACCGGGAGAACATGGAGCTTCGCGACGCGCAACAGGTGCTCGGGCTGATCCAGCAAGTCGCTCAAGTTCAACTTGGCGAATGCGCGGTCACTGGGCGCCAAGAGGGTGTAGGACTTGTCCAATCCATCCAGGATTTGCTGGCTCAGGTTGGTTCGGCTCAACAAACGCAAGAAGCTTCCGGTTTCGTCGGCGGCCAGCAACTCGCGGTTCGTGATTTGCAGATTGGACGGCAATTCGACGCGATCGACTTGATGGATCACGCCATTCGAGACAATCATGTCGGGGTGGACGACCTTGGCAATCACGGAGCGGTCGGATCCGTCGCCGGCACCGGCACCGCGGAGGAACAGTTGGCCGTCCTTGGTCTTGTTCACATTGATCTCGGGCCCAGCGAGGGTGGGTAGACGCTTCTCACCCAGGGACGTCTCGTTGAAGTAGACAAGGTCGCGCACAGCGTGGAACTTGATCACGCTCGCGAGCTTGTCCGCCGACTCGGGCTGGAGCAGATGCTTGGTCACCAGACCCAGACGAGCAAACGCAGCGTTCGTCGGTGCAAAGAGCGTGATGCTCGCTGCTTGCTTGATGTCCTCGTCAGCACCGGACGCATACAAACCAGCGACAAACGTGGAAAGATCCAGATGCGTTGGGAGTTGGTTCAGTGGGTCCCGGGGAAGACTCAAAGGCTGCGCGATTGGATACAGGATGCTCTTGCCCGCAGATACTATAAAACCCACTCGATTAGAACGACAAGATAAGGCTGTACACGTTCCAATGGAATACCTGGATCGCCAATCAAACCCACGCGATTGAACTGGATAGACTTCTTCTTCGTTTCCGTCTTCACCAGCCGCTGGTCTTGGTCGGTAACATGAACCACGATGCGTTGTCTATCCTTGGACTCGAGACGGTCATTCGACTCGGTTTTCAAGAGCATACCATCGCCCAGATCATCCTGTTTGTGCTTGCCACTGACAATGTGATACTTTAACCAGTTCTCGAGCTGGTTCCGTGGGACGGTGCCTTCATCGATGGCCTCATTCGGGGGAGCCAAGATGGTATACGGGGTGTCTGTGTCAAGGTAGCAGTCGAGCTCATTTTCGTCGAGCAGCGACACAAACTTGGTAGCATCCATGGCAATCAAGGCTTTGCGCGGGTTCATTTGCAAAAAGTCTCTGTTGCGTGGCAAGATGGACTTTTCAAGAACATGAATCACGCCTACAATAGACCGCTTGAATGAGTGGCATATACGCGTACCACCTATTCGGGGCTTTCATCACGTACCGTTCGAAGCAAGGATATCCCGATGGATAATCTTGGCACCGTTGACGGTGACTTGGTTATTCTTGTCCAGGACGACTTCCAGATGTTCGCCTTGCAACGACTTGTATTGCGACTTGCCGTTCGGAAAGTCCTCGTAGTAAAGCACATCATCATAGATTTGATGCTTCAGGATCTTGGCAAGGTCGTCCTTGGCTGCAGAGTGGTTGAGGTAGGCCTTTTCTGTATCGCTCAGACCTTCAAATACGTCACGGGTCACAAAGACCGTGTAACCATTCGCACGCTTCAGTTCAGCATCGATATCGGCTCTGGTGACTAATTCGCCAAAGGGTACCAGATCCTTTTCCTCGTGCAAGGTTCTGTCTGTAAAAGAAAAAGTCAACAAGATCCATCTTGTGTGTGTGCGTGGAGGGGTTTCTCGATCGTTTACCCAAGTCGACAGGGGGTCGCAGCAATCCATTAATCACATGGACAATACCGTTGTCTGCTTCCAAATCGGCATCCACAATCTGGGCTTGGTTGACTTTCCATTGACCACTGTCCTTGCCGACCTTGATTCGCTGAGCAAAAGGACCTTGTTTCAAACTGGTCTCGAGCAACTCGCCATCATAAAGCTCTTCCGTCTTGACAGCATTCGGCAAGACATGGTACAAGAGCCGACCACGCGTCACCTTTTGGCCTAGCAACGAATAGGTGGTCTCCGTCTCCTGCCGTTTCTCAAATGCCTCGTTGACGGGTGCAAACACAGAGATCGATTTGTCGCCCGCCTTCAGATCGTCCCAGAGACCAGTTCGCTTCAGTTGTTGTACAAGCACGCGGAATCGATCGTCGGATGTCAGGATTTCATCCACGGTTTTGGACGCTACTAGGGCAGCACACCAAAGAAAAATGAAAATTATGCCACTAATCAACGGTTTCATCCTTTTTTGAAAAGAAGAGAAAAAACGAAAGATAGGCAGGGCTAGAAATTAGTTATTTTATGCAGCAAAAATCGAGTCTCATTCTTGCTTAGACCGGGGTTTTTTCGCAACGACCTTGAGATTGCTGGTAAACTTGCGAATCGCCCATACGTGAACGTTGGAAAAGAGAAGTAAAAATCCCTGTTAATCTTAAATGAAGGCGATGATTTCTTGGAGGAGCCGCTTCGAAGATTCTCAGTCTAATGACGCTTGCAGGCTTCCTTACTCGCTTTTGTTTCATAGCGACCAGTATTTGCTAAGCATCATAATGGTGTCATTTTGCTGCTCATGTTATGCCGACGATTGAAAGACCGCACATTCTTTCAACATCTCACAAAACTATTCCAACGCTAATGGAGCCTGATGTCGCTGAAGCTGCGAGATGAAGTTGGGAAACATTATCTTATCGATGCGGTAAACATGCATTCACAGCAGTAACGTCCGATTGGACTTTGCAACTGTTTTCGAAACTTCGTTCCTTGTATAACGGGAACTCTATGCGTTGTTCAAATGGCACCAATCAGTCATCTGTTACTTATGATTGAGACCATGACACTGAATGTGTAGAACATCACTAATGCTCTCACCAGGAATCTCCAAACGTCGACCGAACTCGGATTTGACTCAATCCGGCCGCATTGATGCCCACCATGCAACCACGTAAAATCGTCATACTCCCCGGGGAGCGAGACTTCTTGTTTGAAACGTCCTGAAGTGGCATAGTGCTTTAACTTGAGAAAAAAGTGAGAACGGGAAGGAGAAAGAAGATAGGTTACGAATCTATCGTACGGAACGCTTTACATTCCGAATGTCCTGAGTCCCGTCCTGAGTACCGAGCGTCCTGAGCCGAAGCCTAGCCCTCAGCTATGTTTCTCCAGATAAGCACCTGGATCGGTCAACACAGAAGAAGAGCGCCTATGATAAGGAATTCCTAAAGAACATTGTATAGAGTTCCAGATACTGAGTCTCACCGACTTTTGGTCTCTTGTAAAATCTTCTCTTTTTTCGATATCTCAGCACTATTCATTATAAGTATGTGCTCTTGATCATGCTGAATTGAACTATTAAGTTCTATTCGTCCGTTATACAAATTCTATTCGATTTGGGAACATCGGCCAGCATGAGCTTTCAAAAGAACATACAATGTGCCAGAGTGCATTCATGCTGTTCTGAAGGCAAAAGACGGAAGTACGCGCTAGTAATAACCGGGGCGACTGGACTTTCCTGGAGGCTGCCCTGCACCAAGCGGGTTGCCATTTTCGACCCGTCCTTATATGGAGCATGGCGATCTTTCGTTGGTTCAATACTTGGAGAAATGTCAAACAGGAGGTTATCCATCCTGTTTTCCCGGGTGCTATAGGACAAAACAATTACCGTTGGTACATTTGGGTAGGTGAAATCCACGCAGTTCGACATAAGCCATACAGAAAGCTCCATGCACTATCAAGTGTGAAATATCCATTGGAGATGTGAGAGACTCTTGACGATGTACTCATCCTTGTTTCAAGCATCTGCTGAGAGAGATAACATCGCTCAGGCCACATTCACGGGGCGACAAACGCCGTGTAACCGATTAGCGTGTTTTTATGGTTCAGCGTCGATACCAGCTTTGGTAATGAACTGGATTCCAGACCTCTGATATCCCGGTTCTTGACGATAGAGAAGCCCACTTATTCAAGTCAGCGGTGGAGCCCGTTCGTCGTTTGGATATGTCTATCGATTAAACAATCGTGGTTAAACTGGTTTTGAGCTGGAAGCAGCTGATCAAATTGATGCTTAAGAATGAACCACGTTGTATGGTGCAAAGCGGTGACACATTTGAGGGTTCATTTTCAGAGACCTCCAGTTGTACAAGCTGATACCTTGAACCGATCCTTGAGCGTCAAGGTTCCGTCGATCGCATATTCCATGGCTCTATCACCAGCGAAATGATCGATGAGCACCAAACTGATGAAACCGCGGGGCGTTTCGGTGATATAGCCATGGCGCTGCTACAATGGGCTTTCCTAGGCATGCAGCAAGGCCTGAGCCCAAGGGGATGATCCTCTCTATGGGCTCTCCGAATCAAATCGAATGGCATATCACTCCCTTCAAAACAAGAAGACCCTTTTTTGTTCTTCAATGTTTGTGCGACGCTAACCGGAAGAACCACAGAGGCAAAAAGCTCAACCTTCACCATAAGAAGCTTGAACCAATGCCAAAGCTTCAAAAAATTTTCGTGTACCACCACAACCGACTGTTTTTGATCTGCGATCCGTATAAAAGCCTAATTCCACTTAACCATGATCTGAAGCAACTATCTCTTTCTCTCCACATTCCCCGTCCCCAAAGAGCAAGAATGGACGAACCCACAATCACTGAGAAATCGCCTTTGGCTGTTCCTTCACTGGCGACTCGATTGCGGGCCATTGCACCGTTATTGCCACCTGTCTTGCAATCCTTTGCGTATCAATTCATTTCAGGCATCAACGACGGTAATCTTGGTATCATGCTGCCGAGCATCAAGGCCCATTATGGCTTGACCCAGTATGTGGTGTCCATCATCTTCTTGTGCAATGCCTTTGGATACATTATGGGTAAGTCTAATTCCGATCATCACCCATACCGATCGACTAAGCTTGTATTAGCCGCCTTTTCGAATGGATATCTGGTCAAGTACATCTCTCAATCCAAGACGGCACTGTTTGGGTCGTGCGTGATGATTGTAGGCTACATGGTGGTCCTATTTGCGGTTCCGTTTCCCGTCATGTGCATTTTCATGATTTTCATTGGGTTTGGCGTTGCCCTGACCCAATCGAGCTCCAACGTCGTGTGCGGTGAAATGCCTCACAGTACGCTGATGCTCAGTTTTCTCCATGGTACGAACTCGTCTCCTCCCCCTTACCCTCTTTGCCGGTTGTTGATTAACATGGGGGATGGATAAGCGTTTTATGCAGCGGGTGGCTTGATTGGCCCACTCATGGCGTCTGGGTTGTTGGAGGCTCAAAAGCCGTGGAACACATCCTACATGGTCCTTTGCGGTCTGGCCGTCCTGAATTCCATCAGCACCTTCTTTTGTTTCCGGCGATTACGGATCAACGCTGAAAAAGAGGCCGATGCAGAGAAGGAAGCTCAGAACCGACCACCTCCGCCGATGCCGATGCCCAGTACAGACCAAGTGACGGTTGTAGCGGAACCGACCACCAAGAAGCATGGTAACAATCTGTTGGCTGAAATCTTCCGTTATCGTCTCACGCCAGTGGGTGCTGTGTTCCTGCTGTTTTACACGGGCACCGAGGTCACGATCGGCAACTGGGGCTACACGTTCTTGATTAGCTCCCGGAGCTCGGATACAGTCGCGATGGCGCATGTCATGTCCGGATACTGGGCAGGTATCTGCGCGGGCCGCCTATTCCTTGGCTTCGTGACCCATCGCTTTGGTGAAAAACGAATGGTCTATTGTTACCTCTCGGTCATTGTGGCCATGATGGTGTTTCTGTGGTTTGTGCCGTATGTCGGAGCCAACGCTACAGGTTAGCCCAACAACCAAAGCGAATTCAGTGATGGGAACAAACGCGCCGTCTATCTTTTATTAGCCTTGGTTGTCACTGGTGCGATGTTGGGCCCTATTTTCCCTACCACAGTCTCTGTTGCTCACCAGCTTATTCCTCCGCGGCTATACGCCACCGCTGTCGGATTGCTTTCTGCGGTAAGTTACACCCACTAAAAAGTTCAGTATGTACGCTAACTCACTCTGGGTATCAAAAGTCTGCTAGCGCCGGCACTGCACTGATTCCTTACGCCACTGGTGTCTTGATTGGATCCAAAGGCGTCGGATCCATGTTGCCTTTCTGTGTCGCTACTTCTGCCACGATGCTCTGTGTCTGGCTCCTGATACCAAACCCAAGACCACAGACAAACCCAGTCGTTTTGGCCATTCGACGTCTCCATATGCGTCCCAACAACGACGTGCCTGTGTAAAACAAAAGAAAGCCAAACTGTACGATAACCCCATCCTCTTGTATACTACGCAAATCCCGTTTTCTTTTCTATAACTTGCATATACATCATTTCCTGTCATTCGATTCATTTATATATTACTGCTGAGTAGCTCTTCATCATTATCTTATCAATATAGACATGTGTTGAGGCTTTAACTTGGTTGAGCAGAAATGAAAGCTGAGCATGTGTATACCAAGCCTGAAACATGCTTGAGGGTTTTGATCCTTAAAGACGAGAGAGATCCTTTTTCTTTGTTCCTTATTCCACGGTGTTACCATACGACTTGTTCGTTTTAGGCGCGAACCGCTATATTGAGCCCTTTTCTGCCTGTGCCTGTCAAACATGTATATCAATTCGTTGCTCTAGGTATTCAACGGCCGACGAGGTTACGCAGAATGTCGACATCTTGTGCTGAGGTTGCGCGTAATATGGTGCAAGGGGATTCTTCGGAGAACAATGCATATGCAGCTAATAAAAGGGGTCCAGGGACCATATTCATTACTAATCTTCTTCTTTCATCTACATAATGTCTGTTGCAGTAGACACTGCCCTGATCGATAATAGTAAACCGACAACGTATGGTGCAACCAAATCCAACGATATCCCAATTCTGCATTCTCAGCACGAAGATTCGTTTCGAGAACAGTTTGAAAAGAGCTCAACAAGTTTAAGGACACTTGTCGTCTGGTAACGCATAAAACCGATGCTTGTATTTCAATGGCTAACCGTCTGGTAGCTTATGTACAGGATCCTTCCTAGCAGCTGTCGACTCGTCCATCGTTTCTACCATATTCAACGACATTGGCACCGAATTTCAAAGGTAACCTACCTAGGCCTTCAAGCATGATAACAGAGTGGACCAACATCTCCCTTTTAGCGCTAATTTGTCGGCATGGATATTTACGTCTTATCTTCTCAGCTCATCTGCGCTGCAACCCCTTTGTAAGTCTCTTGCCTTTATTCTCCACACGGGTGCCTTATTCACCGTCATCCATAGATGCCAAGTTATCCGATGTCTTTGGCCGAAAATCGATCCTCGTGCTCGTTGTGAGTTTCTTTTTTGTGGGCTCATGGTTCTGCGGAGCAGCACGTACCATGATCGAGCTCTCTATTGCACGTGCGGTTGCTGGCTTGGGCGGTGGTGGCTTAATGTGTATGGCCTCAGTCGTGATTCACGACCTGATACCGATGCGACAGCGTGGCCAATATCAGTCCTATGTGAACATGACGCAAATGGTCGGCACTGCGATCGGGGCACCGGCTGGCGGTTGGATTAACGATACGCTCGGTTGGCGATACTGCTTTTACATTAATCTGCCACCCTGTATGGCGATCCTGTATATCTATATCAAGCGGCTCAACAATTATAATCTCAAAAAGAGCAATGATCAAGAAGAGAAATGGTGGACGAAACTGGATTTCGTGGGCGCATTCATCTTGCTGGTAGCCAACGTCAGCTTTGTCACGGGTACCTCGTTTGGCGGCAACACGCGCGATTGGGACGATCCCATGATTGTGAGCGTGCTTGTTCTAGCCGGGCTGGCGTTTTTCGCGTTCTTTGTCTACGAGTTCCGCTGGGCAAAGCATCCCTTGCTGTCGCCTGCGCTCGTCAGGGACCGTAACGTGATTGGGTCTTGTGCGAGCAATTACTTTTTGTGGGGAACCACCATGGCCATCTCGTATCTCATGCCTCAGTTCTTTATGGTAAAAGCGACAAGAATAGGCATCCAAACGATGAAAAACCGATTTTTTTTTGAATAGGGCGTCCTGGGCTATACGTCTTCCTCGGCGGCCTTGTGGAATTTACCAAAAACCATCATGGTTGCTATCGGTTGCTGGAGCGTGGGTCGCTACATGACGGTCACTGGACGGTATTACAGGTACCTCGTCATTGTTTTGGCATTGGACGTCTTGTCTCTCTTGAGCATGGTGTTCTGGACACCCGACACGCCCCTTGCCATTGAACTCGCTGGAATTACCATTGAAGGATTCGGTTTCGGTACTGTGATTGTGAGTACGATGGTGGCG
Source organism: Thermomucor indicae-seudaticae (assembly GCA_000787465.1). Classification (NCBI taxonomy): domain Eukaryota; kingdom Fungi; phylum Mucoromycota; class Mucoromycetes; order Mucorales; family Lichtheimiaceae; genus Thermomucor; species Thermomucor indicae-seudaticae. Next base: position 32,087 of record JSYX01000155.1, read on the forward strand.
CTGGTAGCCCATATCTCCCATCAAGGTAACCTCTAAAAGGAAGAGCAGTTGTTTTCCTTCGGTTGCTTAATGAATGGCCGTGATAGATACGGCCTCTGCGACATCCATGATCTTTTTGTTCCGTTCGACGGGATTCGTCAGTGGCACCGCCATTACAGCTGCCATCGTCCAAAGCAGCTTCAAGTCGTTCTTAACCAAAAACATTACTGGACCCGAAGCAGAAAAGGTGCGTAACAAGATAGAGCGAGGGAGAGCAAACTTGCTGTTAATCCCGGCGCCTCATCTTGTTCATTTAGATTATTGAATTCGTTCGAACATCCATCAGCAAAATTCGAACACTGTCGCCGGAATTGCAGCAGACTGTGATTGACGCATTGTACATGTCTCTACAGCGAGGGTTTATTTACGCGTTCTTATGTACAGCACTTAGTTTTATTGCTGTTGCCAGCATGAAGAATTACAAATTGCCGTCAGCTCAATAAACAGAGGTGTGTGTAACCTTTTGTCGCATAAAACAGGTCTTTGGTGACACAAGGTGGACAATTCGCATGAATGGTCTGCTTCTCGCCGTTATCCAAAGAGTTCCTTTCTCAATCGTCTTTTGAATTGGAATATATGATACACGGCACTCTTTGTATGCGCAATCCCCATTATAAGATGGTCTACTGGCACCCGTATTGCACCAAGGAGCTTTGCAAAACACGTCGAATACGAACGTCTTTCGCTCAGTCTTTGATTTGCCACTGTATTGGTCCATGTGACATTGCAGTTTTTGGATACGCACAGGGTATGCGTACGGTGTCTCGGTGTTCAAGTGCATACAGATATTCCTGCACTCTACTGGACTTTGGAGGCACCACCATCATTATCCAGTGTATCTTCGATGACAGGTCATGGCATTTGAAATCCGCGGCTCATTCCTTTATATCATGCTGGAAAAAGACCCTAGTCCTGCTTCATGCGTTGTGAGAAAAAATAATACCCAGTCAAACCAATTGAACCGCAGCATTGACCAACAGACATCAGGTGAAGGGTATTGGACTGCGGCATCCAGCCTATGATAAAATGTATCGAGCGTTAGGAAAAAAAAGAATGAATGAACAAGTCGATTATCCCTGTATTTACACATACATAGACAGAGAAGACAGGAATAAGTCGAGACTTGCGATGATGTTGTTCTGTTTGTGATGGGAAAAAGAGTGGCATGCTGCAAAAATTGAACATGTCCTGTTTGGGAAAAAAGCAGTGATGTGTTGTCCGTGTATATAAAAGTCAAACCAGGTTTTTTCTCATACTTTTCTTTACACCTTTCTCTCTTTTCTCTTCCTTCTCTGCAAACTGGAAATGGGTAATTATCAATCAAACAAGAGATGTTGTATTGCGTGCACATTCGCTAACTTGTTGTCGCCGTCCGAATCGTTCCGGCATGAATGAATGGATAGTGGTAAGTTGTACTACTTCTTCTTGGTCATCCTCTTCTTAGAACTGGAGCGAATAACGACTCTTGTTTCGTATAGAACTTTACGATTGAGGAAATCCGAAGTTTGATGGTATATGCTGCCAAGAAGCAAGGTGGAAGGCGTGAGAACTTACACAAATAGTAGAGCCGGACGACCAACGTCCGAAACATGTCTGTGATTGCCCATGTTGACCACGGCAAGTCAACGTTGACAGACTCGTTGGTGTCCAAAGCTGGTATTATTTCGGCCGGACGCGCCGGTGACATGCGCTTCACGGATACTCGTCAAGACGAGCAAGATCGTGGTATTACCATCAAGTCGACGGCCATTTCCATGTACTTTAAGTTGGAGAATCCGGATGACATCAAGGAAATCAAGAACCAAAAGACGGAAGGACACGAATTCCTGATTAATCTCATTGATTCGCCTGGCCACGTTGACTTTTCGTCCGAAGTGACAGCAGCGCTACGGGTCACGGACGGCGCTCTGGTCGTGGTGGATTGCATCGAAGGCGTCTGCGTCCAGACGGAAACGGTGCTGCGACAGTCCCTGACGGAGCGCATCAAGCCTGTTCTTGTCATCAACAAGATCGACCGTGCTCTTCTTGAGCTCCAGCTTGACAAGGAAGAGTTGTACAGCGTAAGTCCTTCTTCCTTTTATTAGTCGCTCTTCCCTCTCTCTTACGACACACATGCCCTTCTGTAGTCATTTTCTCGTACGATTGAATCTGTCAATGTGATTATTTCCACGTACCTTGACGAAGCACTGGGTGACGTCCAAGTATACCCTGAAAGGGGCACGGTGGCTTTTGCGTCTGGTCTTCATGGCTGGGGATTCACCCTGCGGCAATTCGCCATCCGTTACTCCAAGAAGTTTGGTGTCGACAAGGAAAAGATGATGCAAAAGCTATGGGGCGAAAACTACTTTAACCCAAAGACAAAGAAATGGTCTACCAAGAGCACCGATGCGTCTGGCACGCAGCTCGAACGTGCATTCAATATGTTTGTGCTTGACCCTATCTACAAGATCTTTGACTCTATCATGAACTATAAAAAGGACCAAACGGCCATGCTGCTCGACAAGCTGGGTATCTCCTTGAAGACAGAAGAAAAGGACCTCGAAGGCAAGCAGTTGATGAAGGTCGTCATGCGCAAGTTTTTGCCATGCGGTGACGCGCTTCTGGAAATGATCTGTCTCCACTTGCCGTCGCCTGTTACTGCCCAACGCTATCGTGTGCCGAACCTGTATGAGGGCCCGATGGACGACGAATGCGCCACGGGTATCCGCAACTGCGACCCGAACGCACCCCTGATGCTGTACGTTTCCAAGATGGTGCCTACCTCGGACAAGGGCCGGTTCTATGCCTTTGGTCGCGTCTTTTCTGGCACCGTGCGCGCAGGTATGAAGGTCCGGATCATGGGTCCGAACTATCAACCAGGGTCCAAGAACGACCTGTCCATCAAGTCCATCCAGCGCACTGTCCTCATGATGGGCCGTTACGTCGAAGCCATCGAAGATTGCCCGGCTGGCAACATCATCGGTCTCGTGGGTGTCGACCAGTTCTTGGTCAAGTCCGGTACCATCACCACCTCCGAAGTCGCGCACAACATGAAGGTCATGAAGTTCTCTGTCTCTCCAGTCGTGCAAGTCGCCGTCGATGTCAAGAACGCAAATGATCTGCCCAAGCTGGTTGAAGGTCTCAAGCGACTCGCCAAGTCAGATCCATGTGTCCTGACCTACACCTCCGATTCCGGTGAACACATCGTGGCCGGCGCAGGCGAACTTCATCTGGAGATTATCCTCAAGGACCTCGAAGAAGACCACGCCCAGGTACCCATAAAGACCGGTGATCCTGTGGTGCAGTACCGGGAAACCGTGACGGAGCTTTCATCAGTCGACTGTCTTGCCAAGTCGCCCAACAAGCACAACCGTATCTACATGCGCGCTATGCCCATTGACGAAGAGTTATCAAAGGCTATTGATGAAGGGAAGATCAGTGCCAAGGACGACTTCAAGTCGAGAGCACGTGAATTGGCTGAGCACTACAACTGGGACTTGACTGAAGCACGCAAGATTTGGTGTTTTGGTCCTGAAGGCACTGGTCCCAACTTGGTAAAGTTCTTCTCTTTTCTCATTCAGGAAAGAATACAGAGAGAAGCTCACAATTATAATGAAAGTTGGTGGATACAACCAAGGCTGTACAGTATCTGAACGAAATCAAGGACTCGGTCGTGGCTGCCTTCCAATGGGCTACCAAGGAGGGTCCGATGGCGGAAGAGAACCTACGTGGATGCCGTTTCAATATTATCGATGTCGTTCTGCACGCTGACGCTATCCATCGTGGCGGCGGTCAAATCATTCCCACAGCACGCAACGTGATCTACGCCTCAGTCTTGACAGCCAAACCAGCAATCCAAGAACCTGTATATCTCGTAGAAATCCAGTGCCCGCAGACGGCTATTGGTGGCATTTACAATGTCCTCAATCGACGTCGTGGCATGGTCTTTTCGGAAGAACAGCGACCAGGCACACCCATGATGACCATCAAGGCCTATCTACCCGTCAATGAATCGTTTGGTTTCACGGCTGACCTGAGAGCAGCCACGGGCGGTCAGGCCTTCCCGCAGGCTGTGTTTGATCATTGGCAAGCCATGACGGGTGATCCTTTGGAGCCCGGCAATAAAGGTGACTAAACAGGAAAAGAGAAGCGGAAAGGACGTTTTAATTGACCACTTGTTTTACATTAGTTCATGACATTATCGCGAACGTCCGCAAGAGAAAGGGATTGCCAATAGAAATCCCTGGCCCTGAAAAGTACATGGACAAGCTGTAAAAACTCCCTTTTTCCACAGATAAAGTTTGCTTTCTAAAGGGTGTACATAATACTGTAAACTGCTTGTTTTAAAAGGAATGAAAAGACTTTATTAGCGTATACGAATGGCAAACATCTTTATTAAAGTCCATCGGCAAAGCATGCACTGACAGGAACGTTATCAACTGCTATCGGCAGTTGGCAAAAAGGCAGGTCCAAAGACCCTGGAGGACGCAAGGCAGACGAACAAAGAAAACGTTCACGAGAGTCAGCTTGAAGATGCTTTCACCTATTCGTTTCACCATCTCCACATACATAATATCTTATGCCAGAAAAAGGATTCCCACCTGTTGGGATAGGTTAATTTGTGTGACCATACTCAAAAATTTGTCTTTCTCATGGAACGCGCCTTGGCCACGATCGAGGGCTGGGAAGACGGCAAGCCATACCAACGTCGCATTACAAGACTCGATCGGTGGGAGCTCCAATCGGCTGACCGCCTAACGTTTCATTTCAATTCGCAGGATATTGTGCTCGTGCAAGACCCGCATTCCGACCATTTGGGCGGCTACATTTGGTTGACAGCCATTGTGTTTTGCTTTTACCTGGAATCTCTGGCGACCGCTAAACGGGGTAGCAGCAAGCGACATGAGTGGATTCGCATGGACCGCTCCAAGCGCTGGGTGGAGCTTGGGTCCGGAGTGGGGCTGATTGGGATCATGCTGCGCAAGCTTGGGATAGAAGATGTTGTCATTACCGACATTGCTGAACTGGTGCCTGTGATGGAACGTAATGTGGAAGCCAACGGGTGCCGGATTCAGTCTTTGAGCGGGCGCCGAAAGAACGAAGCTAATGTGACAGACCCAGTGGTCGTGGTGGAACCGCTGCTGTGGAACGATGCTGAGGCCATTCGACATATTAAGGAGGCTGGGGAAATTGATTATGTGATTGCGTGCGACTGTATCTATTCCGAAGCAAGTGCGGTCGATCTCGTGGCCACGATGGATGCGCTTGCAGGCGAGCACACGTCCGTGATTTGCGTCAGCGAAGTGCGTAACCAGGCAGCACAAGACAAGTTCATGGCGGAGGCTCAACAACGTTTTAAGGTCGATCTGCTCCCTGCAGAACAATGGCAGACAAAAGTGAGTGACATCCCTTTTGATGCAACCTTGAATTTTTACCGACTGCGGAAGCGCGGTTCACTGAAACATAATAAAAAGTAAGGGTGCTTGTATCGAATCGGGGTCCCTTGTCCAACCCGCTGTGCGTGTGCTCGCGCCTGGTAAAAAAAAGAAGCGCGACACACACTCAACTGGACGTAACGCATACCTCTTTGCTTTTTTTATCTCTATTGTTTTATATCGTTGTTATTATTCTCCCCTTCCCCTTCTCTACTTTTGCTTTGACAGCGCCATGAAGTGGCTGCCGTTACCAAAGATCGCTCATGGCATAGCTGTATATCCGTACACTCCATCTTCGAGCTCGGCAGCCAATTCACGACCTCCCACTACCTACTCTACGATACAATCGCCTTTACTATCTCCACAAATCGACGCAGCATCGATACTAACAACAGCATCAGCATCATCGGACAGTGGCTCGACGAATCCAGCTGATTATGCTTGCCTGCTTCCGTTGGAGGTGGGGGATGAGCTCTTCATCTTGGAACAGCAAGGACAGTGGTACCGCGGTTACGTGTTGTCTGCCGTCGAGGAAGGTAGAAAGCCAAACACTGCTCCGTTAGGCTGCTTTCCCCGCACGCATGTACAGATCAAAGAATATCTCGATATGGATCCAAACGAGTCGAATGCAGCTGAGATAATGATGCGACGCACAGATGATCGGCCCTTGTCGTCTGTCGCTGCGCCCTGGCAGCAGCAACATGCAACAATCACTCCTGACGCACTCCAGTTGTCCCGCTCAGTCTCCGAATCACTCATTTATTCATCGACTCCTAGAAAATCCTACCACGCGCCTACTACTGCTCGCCGGCCCGACAGTGTCGTGGATATGACTGTGGAGTTGGATGCCGAGGAACATGGAGCAGGAGGTGTACCAGTCCCGTCGCTACCTTTAGCACGATTTGATCAATCGACCATTACAGGCAGCTCTGAACCTCTGGTGGATGAAATTGGAGCATGTGTGAGTGAGTGGAACTGCTTATTGTACAAATATCTCGAAGAGCGACGGTATGCGGCATTCAACGCAGTAAGGGATCAAATCAATTATCTTTTCCAGGCCCGCCGACAACTGCTGGATCAGGCCTTGTCAAAAGAGGAATTGGCACGACTTCGCAAAGACATTATCCATCGCATGGTGATACTCAACATGTCACAAGACAGAGATATGATTATTCGACACCCAGAACGGGGTTACATCTTGGATGCCAACAGCACTTCGTTGGCTACAATCTTTCGAATGCACTGGAAATATACCTTGTCTGAACATATTCCAGTCACTTCAATGACCCTACCTCTCTCTCGACCCTCTATCGCATCCTCTTCACAAACAACAACAACTACGACAGCCGCCGATCCGTTACCCTCACCACAACCACAGCAACAAACAACAACGCCCATCTCCACGACCACCACCAAAGGCGCCAAGTTTCACCACCTGTTCCTGGAGCTCAAGGCATGCGTCGCTCATTTCTGCCAGCCTGGCGAATTCACTGAGCTCTATTTTTCGCTCTACAACCGCGAGGAACGCCGGTTCCTGACAGAGCAGTTCGTGGTGGTTTTGAACTACAATGGGATGCCCAAGGACGAGCAGCAAATTGGACGACTTCAGACGCTGTTTGCCGACTTATCCATGCACGATTTGAACGAACACTTGTACATGGTCTGTCGCGTGGTACGGTTGGGAAATATGAAATCGGTAGACAGGGAGAAAGATGCGCTGGGGAACATCGGCAGTCATGCGTCCATCCTCTTTGGTGGCGTTGACGCTAGTAGCAGCAAGCAGTCTTCTGTTAGATCGCATGGATTGTGTCGTCGGCCGTTTGGATGTGCTGTTCTTCACCTGGGTTCGCTGTTGCAGAAAGCCGATTCATCGCCAGCCGGTGGGCCTGGTGATCTCTTATCACCAGGAAGTGTCAATGGTGGAGCAGGAGGAGGGGCAGCGAGTTATTATAGTCGACTAGCACCTTCAGAGCATGATATTCGGATCTATACGGCAGCATCTGAATCGACCTTTGGAACACTGCATGAAGATATCATCAACAACAACACCAAGGATTTTGTAAAGCATCCACGGGCAGAAATGCTTTGTGTATATCTGCGCTTGTTTTATGGACAGCTTGATGACGTGCTCAAGACGAATGCAGCGCTGCTACAAGGTGTACCTCGTACGCTGCGTCTGGGGTTCCCGGACGTCGTGTTTCCAGACGATGAGCGCAACGAGCTGTATGTGACGTTAGATGCAGGCGACTTTGTGCAGTTTGGTCGGTCCAGAAACGTACAAGTCACAGTCTGTGTGCGGGACAACGCGACGGGCGAAGCCATTGAAAACGCCTTGTCAGCAGGAGCGGGCGCACCGCCGACCACTTATTGGGAAAGCATGATCTTCTATCACGAGCAGAGGCCAAAGTGGGGAGAAATGATAAAGGTACAGATACGAGACTCACATGTATGGGAACGAGCCCATTTGTTCTTTACGGTACGATACAGGAGCAGCAACAGTGCGGCCGAAGTAGCCATGGGCAGCGACAAGCCGGTGGCCATGGGCTTCTTGCCGCTGTTTCTGCCACCTTTTCATCGATACTTTGTGGCAGACGGGTCGCATACGTTGATTCTGTACAAGTACGACAAGCAGCTGGCACATCCACGTGTCTATCTGGATAACGTGGCCTGGTGCTCGCGATCCACGGCGCCGTTCAATCTTCAAAATCAGGAACTTGCTGCGTTTTGGAGGAAGCAACAACAACAGCAACGACCTCTGCAGCAACAGCATTCGCCTTCTCTACACAGTCTCAAGGAGTCGCACCGGACATTTAGCTCGTCGTCATTGAACGGCAGCGTCAGCAGTATCGTATCGGATTCGCAGTCGTCGTCGGTCCTGTCAGACCCGGCCAGCGTGGCAGCTGCAGCCAAACTGAACGCAACCCGGGACACTTTGACGATCACGACCTTTCTTTGCTCAACGCATTTCACCGAGAACGAGACGCTCGTCAAGCTATTAAACTGGCGATCCATTTTGGATGTGGATCCGGACGGCAGCGGCTACGAAGACGTGCTTTCAGTACTGGACAAGTTTACGTTTGTGGGAGAGATGGAAGTCGTCAAGTTTCTGAATGATATATTTGATGCTCTCTTGTCCATTTTGACGTACAGGCACAAGGACGAAGAAAAGGGTGTGCGTCTACATGACGAAGCGCTGGCAGCCATTGTGTGTGTCTTGGGCATAGTGCAAGATCGGCGGTTTAGCAATTTCCGGCCGGTATTGGATGTCTATGTTGAGCAACGGTTCTCGTTTCCGGAGGGCGAGGAGACCCGGAAACGCACTGTCAATATGCATGGATTGGTGTACGAGCCCATGCTCAAGGGCCTTTTGCGACTGTGCACCAATGCGAGTGAGCCCAAAAACGCCAAGCGATTGCGGAGCAGTATGAAGGTGTGGGAGTACCTGTTTCGGTTTGTGGTTCGGTCACGAGAAATGCAACAACTGACGGAAGACGAAGGTGAGCGATCATTGAGGGATATCATGTTCAAGGAGGAGATTCAACAGTTACTGGACATGATCAATGCCATGGTGGGACCGGATCAGCCCAGCTTTATGATCGGCACACAGACTTTGGCGCTTCAGCACTTTGCAGACATCCTCGGCGAATTGCGACGCGTCTTTTCGTCCAAGCAGATGGTGGACATAACTTGCCGGTTTGTGAATGCAAGCGCTCATGTTACGGGCAAATTGGTGGGGTATCGCCTTTGCATGATATTGGCGATCGTCAAAGGTCCAGTCTTTAATGACCAGACTTGTCGTTCCGGATTGGCGAAGAACGTGTTCAAGTGGATTAATGTGTGGATAAATTCCTACATGGCAGCCGCGAAGAATGTGATCTTTAGTCGACAGGCAGACGGAGGCGACGGCGGCAGTGGGGATCATCAGCAGCAAACGCGGTTACCTCGCGCCCAGTGGCTCGAGTATTTGCGTCTGTCTCTAACGATACTAAGCGAAGTGTTGGATAAAGTACGGAGGCTCTCCGGAATGGCGTCCTTGGGTATCTCATCGGCTTCCATATCATCACCATCCCTTTCAGCGCTCTCGCGGCCCATCTCGCTGGCCACGAGCGGAGACGAAGACATGACGGAGGATTCTCAGGGAGAACGGATGACTATTACCGAGATGGCACTGCAGCTTTTACCTCAACTTTTGAATGCTTACAAGGACCTGCAGCGGTTGACGATGCAAGCTATACACGCATCGGGTATCGTGGCCGATAACACTGCGGCTGGAGCTGGCATAACACCGTCCGTGAGGTCGCGGCACTCGCTCAGTGTGCGCCGGGACAGATCAAACTCGATTAGCCCCAAGCATTCGTCGTCGACCTCAAGTCGTGAACTGGCGGCGGCATCTGATGGATCTAGCAAGTTTTCGGTGGTGCTGCAAGCATTGGCGACTTCACCTACGACGCCTTTCCCGTCTAGCTATCCGTTCCAGTCAACGTCGATCAAGAACAACCCTGCCTTGGTAGCGGCGGGCAACGTGGCAGCGATGGTAACGACTGGCCTGCTTGATATCACGGTTGTCATTCTGGAGCTATTCTATCTGGCGCCGCGACAGCAGTGGATCGACTACTTGTATACCATGTATGAAAACGAGGGGGCTGAGGCGCTAGCGACCTTTTTGCGTCAGGTGTGCCATACGTGCCTGGCTATCTTATTTGGCGACAGTATGCTGAAGCTGGATGAGCTGAGCGCCAGGGATGATGACAGCATGCATCACGTACAGGACGAGTCGGCTATCACACGCAAGTTGCCTGACCATTGGCTCAACCTCTCGTTGATCGCTCATCAAATCGTTTTGTGCCACATCCTTGCGCCGGCGGTCAATGTGTTTGAGCTGCCAGAGTTTTTAGCTGCTACAGAGCATTATGATGAAGAAGAAGCCAGGGAAGAGGAGGAAGAGGAGGAAGAAGGAGGAGGAGCAGAGAAGAAGAAACGGAGTATGGTAAATGACCTGTGGCGCACGTTTTTCGTTGGCCTCCTGCGGGTGGTCTCGAGTCCACGACTGGAAATTGAACAAGACCTACCGCAAACACAGCGCGTGATCTGGAAACTGACGGATAACATGAAGGGTGCCGTGGGTGCCAAGACGCTTCTGGCTCTATGGCATCTGGCAGGTCCGAAAAAGTCGCGTGTGTTTGGATCGGGGCGGGCATCTGCGCTGGCTGCGACGATCGATTCAACTCGGGTCAATGGGCATCACTACAGCGGTTCTGTGGATACGATTGCAGAGGAGGAGCGATTTATGTCTGCTGAAGAAGGGGAGGACGATGAAGATGTAGTAGAGGATACTGACCTTTTGGCCGCCAAGGTGATGATCAACCAAATGAAAGACGAGGAGTTGGAAGCAGCAAAGCCCAAGGAGGACAAGGAGAAACCTGCGATTTCAAGACTTCAGCTAGCTCTGATCCCTGTGATATTGCGACCTCTTTGTGGTGTGGGACTGACGCTGCATGATAAAGTGCGATCCGCGGCCGTGTCTATTTTGGCGGATATCATTGTGATTGAACTGCAATCGTTTGGCGAACTGTCTCGGGTGCAGAACTTACTCATAAGCACGATTGATTTGCTGGTCATGACCGAGAACAAAGGCGACGAAACGATCAAGAGCAAGATCATACCAGAAATGGTACAGGAGGTAGGGCACCGCTTGATCGAGCAAAAGGTGAGCGAGCCATTGGCGGAGCCGGCACGGCAGATGGTCGAATCGATTGGCAAGTTTTTGGACTTGTTACTACAGATCAGGAGCCTGCCACTGGAGAACGATGAGTTTGTGGACGAAAGGACGAGTGCGACGCTTAAATTGATGGAGTTTATTCAAGTCATTCAGCGTCAAGACATTTATGTCAAGTATGTCCATCAGCTTGTGGAGATGCATCTGAGCAATAATAACTATGTCGAGGCTGCTTTCACGTTGCGACTGCATGCCAATTTATTATCCTGGGACCCCAATGAAGAACTACCAGCGATCGAGGAACTGGACTTGCCTGCAGAGACCGCCTTCGCTCGAAAAGAAAAGCTGTACTGGAATATGCTCTCGTACCTTGAAAAGGGGCATGCATGGGAAATTTGCATCAAACTTTGCAAAGAATTGGCTGCCGAATACGAGTCGACCGTCTATGACTATATGAAGCTGAGCGAAGTGCTCCAGCGGGAAGCTCAGTATGTGCAGGACATTATGCAAAAGGAACGGTACTTTGCAGAATACTTTCGAGTTGGGTTCTATGGTCGCGGATTCCCTCCCAGCGTGCGAAACAAACAGTTTGTCTATCGCGGTATGGAATGGGAAAAGATTGCGTCGTTTGTGGAGCGAATGCAGAACCAGCATCCGAACGCCCAGATCCTCACCGGCAAACAGCAGCAGTCTGGACTACTTTTCGAAGATGATTTGGCGGGTGAATTGGATGCTCAGTATCTTCAGATCACAGCCGTAACGCCAGAGCCTGATGAAAAGACAAACACAGAACTGCTCCAGAATCCACTTGTTCCGGACAATATCAAGAAGTACTATGCTTCCAACGATGTGTGCAGCTTTTCGTTTTCTCGACCGTTTGATAAACAAGGCCAACAGCAACAGCAGCAGCAAGCTGGGAATGCCAGTAAACCCGAGATGGACTTTCTCAACTTGTGGACGAAAAAGACTATATTTGTGTGCGAAGAATCTTTCCCGACAACGGCTCGACGTTCAGAGGTGATTTCAGTTCAGGAGATTGAGATCTCGCCTATTGAAAATGCGGTGCTTGCTATTGAAAAGAAGAACCATGAGCTGAATGAGCTGAATAACAAGTATGCCGTGCACTTGCAGTCTCCTCGTAAAGCTGCCGGATCCATCAATATCAACCCATTTTCAATGGCTCTGAACGGTGCAGTCGATGCGCCTGTCAATGGCGGTGTAGCGCTGTATCGCAAGGCGTTTTTGACAGACGATTATTGGGAGAAAAATCCAGATATGCGGCCATGGATTCGACGGCTGAAGGAAGCGATCTATGAACAGGTTATTTATTCATTCTGTGCGCAATGTTATCTACATTTGCTGATGGGTTACGGGCCAAATTTAGGTTGAGATTATCGAAAAGTGTCTTGAGACGCACAAGAAACTTGTGTCTGCTGAAATGCGACCTTTTCATTCAACACTTGCTGGATGTATGTGTTTATTCAAATTTGCAAAGTGAGACTCTACAGAGAAAGAATAACCTTTCTTTCTTTTAGTTTTCAAAAAGAATTTCGAAGAGGAGCTCGATTATATACATAAGCGGCGAGGTACCCAAGAAATAGTGGAGGAGCAGTCCACAGAGCCATCAACAGCGGCAGAACCACGACCTCCGATGACACGAAAAATGTCATCGACACCATCCTCCCTGCCCATGTCACCCATTTTATCCACTATGCGTTCATCGACTGATGTTCGTCCAGCAAGTATTGCCGTGGATGTACCTTTCGCTTCCGCCATCTATAATAATGCATCTATTTCATCCATCACTGCTACTACGTCTGCTGCTTCTACTACTACAGCAGCCAACACCACTACTACTAGTGCTGCTTCGCGAGCCGAGAGCTTATCGCGTAGCCTCAAGATGTCGCTTCGCAAGAAAAAGCGGACATAATCTCTACTCATCTATATATCTATCTATTATCATATATATATTCTTATCTAGTTTTTTCTTTTCTGTTTAAGCTTATCTGTGTATTTTTTCTCCTGTCAATTGAAGTTTCTCCATTTTTGTCATTTGAGGTACAGCAGGGAGAATTCGGGCGTGAGTTTTGGTGCACAACTCAACTGAGGCGTTCTATGCTCCTAAGACTGAATTTGGAGTGGTTCATGCTAGAAATTCGACCATGTCGTCCGATCAGTAGCCCATCGGATATGTATAAAGCACGCCTTCATATCGTTGGGTTCGGTTTATGTGGAAATATTGTAAAAAAACTCGCATGTTTGGGTTGGCGTACGGAAACTGCAGACTATATGTATTATACCGGTATTTTGAGGATCCTGTGGTAAATAGGTTTTGATGGCACGCGTAAAACTAATTTAAGGTTCCCGCATGGTCTGGTAGCTAAGCATAATTGTGTTCGAAAGGCAAAGGGTAGAAGGTTAAATTGCGCAAAGACGCCAGACTAAGTAAATTGCGGGTAAATGAATTACCGAAAACGCGACATCAGACAGCACGTTCACAATAGCGTTCTTTCGAGCGCCGATATTACACACCGCATAGAATGGCTACAACGGAGAGGCAGGGAAGAGAAGAGTCAGTGGCAACCATAACAGGGTAATTGGACACAGGCTTGATTTGGCACAAGAGATGTCGATCTCATGGTTGACCTCCACCCTCCTTTTCTTTAATTATCATGATTTCTGGTTGTTGTTGTTGTGGTGGACAAAGAACTTGTGAGAACGCAAGAGCGATAGACAGACTAGAAAGCAATGCTCGACTCGCATATGAAATCGGTCAGAGCCTATTGGAGCGAGACCAGGAAGGTGTTAAGCAGGTCGTCACGAACTGACAGTTTTTGAAAGAATGCTTGCGCGAAGCCGAGACCGAGGATCAAAAAGCTGACCGCCGAGCATATGAAATGGTACAGGTCCCTGGCAGCCACTGGATGGCCAGGCCAGTGATCTTGAAACGCAGCTCAGAGAAAGGCTCAAGACAGAATCGGACCCGTTACAGACGCTCGAAGCGGTCCTACGTGCGTGATGGCCGAGTTGCAGGAACTGGCGGGTGAGTACAGTTGGTTTGGAGAAACAAGTACAAGACACTCTACGAAAGACATTATTTCATACAGCAGATCACTCGCTAAAACTTGTTTATCAGAGTCCCTTCAGATGGCCTATATAACAAAATGACGTTGCCTCGTTTCACTCCGTCTCCACGCCTTCCTCTAAACATCGCCGTCGCTTATCAATACCAAAGACAACAGTCGGAGACCCAGTCTGCAAGGACACTCGATGACCTTCGCTTCACAGATTTAATGGCACTCACCAGACGCACATTCGATATCAACCGCATGAGCCGCGTCAGCAACTCCATGATTGAGCGTATCATCAGTACCATTCGAACTTCGAAAGTAGGAAGCCAAGAACTCGTATGCTTATGTCAAGAAATGCTGACGGGAGCTACGAATCACATTGAACGACTTGCAAGTTGCCTACGTCAAGAAACTCCAAGAACATGGCACTCGTATAGAAAAACAAATCTTAGAGCACAAAGAACAAGGATGGACTACTTGCCATATCAAAGTCTTTTATCCTACCACCACCAAAGACCCACATCGGAAAATCTTCCATCAATGATCATTGTCGCTCATTCATATCACCCACGACTGATCCATTGACGAGGAAGATCCCTTTACTGCTGCCCAACGTAGTTTTCAAGATCCGAGGTTCCTTATCTGCCAGTCTGCTGTAATGTATTGCCTTTCAGTTCATATCATCGCCAGGGAGATTTGTGTTGTGTGCATAATGTAAAGAGTGTGATACGAGGAAGAAATCATAAGATATCATTCCATGTTTCATACATCGGACCCTCGTCCGAAGAGTAATCAGGTTCCGAGTCGTGCACATCTTCCTCCTCACGTTTCTTCATGCATCGGAGGCATCTCGCCTTTTCCGCATTTCTTCTTTGATTCTAATATCATCATCCGTCGTGAGTCTTCTCCTTCCTTCTTCAGCGCTCGATCCAGTCCCACTTACCTTGGCAAATTGTTCGAGGGGTTTGGTCTTGGTACATGTCATACAAGTCAAAGTAACAGTTTGCTTGGCTGTGCATTGCTTGCAAATGATTTGTTTTGGTTTCTTGTTCCAGCCAGGTGGTGCATAAGCTAACATAACGAAAGACGAAGTGTGAGTTTTCCATATCGAGAGACCTTATTTCTTGTCTTACGCACGGTTATAAGTTGCCTACAAAAAATGTCGTCAGATGGAATTCGATATCTATATGTGTTCTTCCTTTTACCTTTGCCAGTTGTGTCTTTGAAAAGGCGTCTAGTTGTTTCTCCTAATATTCTCGCAGTGTCAGGACAAGTAGAAAATCGGGAGTTCCCATATGGTTATTACCTTGTCACAGAAAACGCAACGCAATGATTTTGGTGTGGGCGTCTGATCTAAATCCCATCGATCAGTCAGAAAAGAACCTGTCAGTCGCACGCTCAATCAACCAATTACCGTTGGCCTTGTAAGCACTATATCCTTCCTGGAAAGGTGATTCGAACTTAAGCTTTCCTGCGGGACCGTGGCGATTCATACGAAAGAAAAAAGAGAGTTGAGGAGAAAGTAACGGAAAGTTGACCAGGCACAGATTCTTACCGAAAAAGGTTTGTCGGTCTTTGAATTCCTTCTCAGACACCAAAATCAACCCTCATGCAATGGACAATGAAAAACGCAATGAATGAATGAAAGAAATACTGTGACTTCCGTTATGCTCCCATCTTCTGATTTTCCAGCTTTCAACATTACCCTTGTCGGCAGTCGCCGCGTCTGAAGATACGCGTATATATCGTTCTGGCTGATATATTCGGAATCAAGAGTAGGGTCTTTAAGCTGGGACAGGCGAGTAAGCATTCGCAGTGTTCGAATCGTGAGCATTGCGCTCATAGTGATATGCAATTTTTCAACTATTGGATCGCTCCAACCTGCTGCATCGATAATATCGTCGTTCGATGCGCCAGAACTAATGTGAAGTTCTATCGATTGTTTCGAAAATAAGGCTTCCAGAAGCACGGCCATACTTGGGTTTCCGGGGCGCGATTCATAAAGGTGGAATGTTTGCAAACTATGGGACTCGGTAAATAACAAGTGTAACCCATGAAACGCCGGGTTTGTGCATTGTTCGAGATAGACTTCGCGTAAATACTTTACTTCGGCCATATTTGCAAATGCTTGACTCCAGCTCTGTAAATCAACCTTGTCCATTCTCAGATACTGCAGTGCAGAGGTAGTTGTCATAAGAGCTGTTGCGGCATTGTTTAGATTCCCGGCTCCTATAGACTTTAGCGGTTGTTGATTGTCAAGTGTTATCCGCTTCAAACATGGAGCGCCCACAGATGCAAGCGCTTTAAGTGCTTTCTGTTCAGGCTGCGTAGCACTTGGGCTGAGTACAACACTTTCCAGAGTACGGTTGTGCCGTCGGAAAAACAGCGCTGTGATATTGTCAATACTTGTCTTCACTTGAGCGCTTATATGGAACTTCCGGAGCCCGATACCATTCGCTTTGTACTTTGGCCACGCCTCATGGGAAACATTTAGGCCCTCAAAATACCCAACCGTCGTCTGCGCTTGACTCGCCTGTTTTTAAGCGGCATGAAGTTTCAACCCAAGGTTCTCTGCAATCTTTTGAGGTCGTGCCCCAATCTACGATTTCTGGGTATGAGTCCAAGAGACGTCGTCAGCCATAATGATGTCCTGAACACGGTGTATGAATTCTGTCCACACATTGTATGGAGAGAAATGAACCTGTGGGATGGGCAATCCTCACCCTGCCCGGCGCTGTCACTTCTAAAAAATCGGTCAAGTTTAGACAAACATCCGACGCTATTGCTACACAATGAAACGTATCAAAGTGGTTCAAATGTATCGAAAACTTGGTAAGGCTTTGGATGCTCAGCTTGAGCAAGTCGGCCGATGCTGTGAATAAATGGGGTACTTGGTTGGCGAACTTGCGTTCATCTTCAAAACAAATATCTATCACGCATTACTGAACCGTTCAGAAGCGGTTACCTGAGAGGCGGCGTTCGCAGCATCTTCTTACCTATGGATTCTATACAGGAACATCCGGCCGACACCAAGAACTTGAATGCTTCCCCAGCTTCATTAGTCAGGCATGACAGCCTTAGGATTCGAAGACTATCCTTAAGTCTTGCTGGCCTCAGTGCTTGCTGCACACGAGGGCATAAAGCAAAAGTCAAATCCAGTTCCCGATACTGGGTGACCGCCAGTCAAAGAGATTGCGCCAGCTTTCGCATGTCGATGCGCTTATTACGCAGTCTGTGCAAGACAAGTAAGAGAATATGCGGTTGAGAATATCGTATGAAACCCGCTGTAGGAAATGATTGTTTCTCGCTTCAAATAATGCTTTCCGGTCCAGAAAAGTTTATAGTGTGGGTGTGTCCTCGGTATTGATTTCGTCAGGTCGTCGAAGTGGTAAATGTTTTACCGACTTGTTCCTGTAACTGATAGACGTCAGCCGCCTGCAAATAACCGTCAGGTATCTTTGGTGACAGTATAATGGCTCGATTGGTGTCTTCCAGTACCCTCTCGTACTCGTCATTGTTCTTGTAGGCACCTCCACGGTGTGTGTAAAGTACAGATAACAGCGAATGCTGAACCTCATTAATCGCATGACTGAAATAAGAAACGGTACTACAATATAAGTAACGCGTTGCCTCGCTTTTGCCGAGATCAAAAGTTGTCTGCAAAGCATAGAGAGGCAAATCTTGAGACACTGATCCAACTGCACTCGACTGGTGCCCTGTTGCTGATAGCTCTGTAACAGGACTCTTGCCTATTCGTTTTGTACGCACATACACGGCATCATGCCACGGGTGTCATTGTTCAGTGAGTCCATTGCGGCAGAGTAATAAGTAGAGCCATTGCTACGAACCAAAGTCAGTAATCGATAGCTTGTGCACACAGAAAGGAAAAGAAAGGTGTGCTGTGGAAGTTCGGAGTATTGTCACGAAAAGGGTTTGCATTACTCTGATTCATATCATAACAAATCGGTACCTTTGGCTTTACTTTATAGGAACAAGGTATTAAAAACCTCCTACATACTTTTCACACACCTGACATCCTCCCAGATCAAGTGTGGCGTCAAAAGTAGCTTTGTCAAAGAGTGCAGGAAACAGCTTATCGATAAATGCGTTGACCTCATTGGCCTCACCGTAAGAAAGCGATTGCCATGAAAGACTTCTCAACAAAGGTCACGCTCACAGGAAAGATCATGCAGTCTGTCGCTCAACCAGGAACGCAACGCAATGATTGGCTGTGGACGATCCAAATAAAGTCAAAAAATTGGAGAGAAAGAGTGGACATTTTTCTTCTTTCTTTCGCTGCTCTCATTTTTTCCGCTGCGCCCCCTTTTCTCTCAGTTGCCATGTCGGCTGAATTCATACCACCCGCACCTGCCACTCGCGTCATGCCATCACAGGGGCAACCTCAGTTTGCACCTGCTATGGTGCCACAAAACGCTGCACAGTTGCAGTATCAACGACTGCTGGCAGCGCAACAACAGCAGCAGCCACGATCGTTTCAGCAGCTGCAGCAATCGCAACTGTTACAGCAGCAACAACAACAGCAACAACAACAGCGTTCCACTGCCTTTCCGCCTACACCAGTCCTCACGCAACAGCCGAGAACACCAAGCGTTCCCCAGCAGGCTGTAGCGGTCAAGCAGCAGCAGCAGCAGCAGTTGCAGTTGCCAACACCAGCCATGACAGCAGTCCCGCTACCAAGGTACGCCTGATCCGATACGAGAGACCTATTAAAGTATCAACCTCCTTAACCCTTTTCTTCCGTTTTCCTCAGCAGCCATGCTTTATCGACAAGTCAGGCAGTCTTAAAGCTAATGCAGTTCAGTGATCGGCTGGCACCTGTCACGGAGGTAACGACTTGGGTTGAAGGGAAAAGAGTATCAGGAAGAAAGAGAGAGGTTAAAGCTTTATAATATAACAGCAGGCAGCAAAGGATCGTAAAGTCTGGGATGAATTTGTAAACGACTTCTTTACTTCGACGGGAACGGTGAAATTTACGTTGTTCAATGCTCACACCAAAGAAAAGAAGACGCATTGTAAGTATCATGCAATGAGGGCAAGTTTCCGCTCGATCTTGTGTAACTCTGCCATTTTATTAGCTGTATGCCGTCCCTTGATTGCCCGTTTATTTCATACTCAATATGAGGCGGATGCCACATCCATTCAGTTGACTTTGGACCAAACGATTGAATATTTTTTGACGGGTGGAATGATGCTGGAATGCCCTCGTTCGAGTTTTATTTACCGCTATGATAATGGCTCTTTGGTGAGGATTGGATAGAGTGTGTGTATAAGTACGTTTGCACGCCAGTCAGCTGATGAAAGAATAGGTTATTTTGACAGGGGTATTAACCGCCGTTCTCTTATTGGAACCTAACGATGGAGGCTTGAAAATAGCACAGTTCGATTTTGAGTGTACGCAACACGAGGAATATGTATCCCGGAAGAGTATTGGTTCATCGGAATCGAAGAAAAAAGGACGAAAAGCATCTCTTGCGATTCCAGAGTCACCTGTGAATAGTTGGGGTGTACCTGACAGAGTGTATTATTTGTTGGAGGTACGGTAACATGGAAGAGTAAGCTGGCAACACGTGGACTTAATTGCCGTCTTTTCTCACAGATATCAGACACGGTAACAAGATACTCAGGGAACGCCATTGATGCTCTGATGGCAAGAATAACTGCCGTGGGTAAGTGTCGTCATACAAATATCTTTTGGACCTCTCTTTTATGCTAAAGGATGGTGGGACCAGAAAATGTATTCCGTACACCACAACAATCATCAACAGTGATTGGTGATACGGGTAAGATACATCATCATCAGCTGGGCCCCCAGCACGGTGCTAAGCGAATATACGCAGCCAGTCAGCCAATGACTCCTGTTAATCGATTCACTTCTTCTTTGTCCCAACCACCTGTTGGCTCTTACCCTTACATGATACCCGGCTGCTCCATGGCCACCATGCAATGTCACGCTCACGTACCCTCTCCACTCAATCCAGCCATCAATCCAGTTCGCACAGCTTATGACTTGTCTCCCGATATAACAGAAAGCTATGTGCAGGATCCATCATCAGCAGCAGCAGCATCAACTTCCGTTGGTGGTGCTAGCATGAGTAAAGTATCAATCAAGGAACGGTTGTTGTAAACGGCTAAAACTGAAGTGTTAGAAAAGCGCAAATCCATGAGCAGTGGTGACCAGGCTCCTACGCGTAAACGGAAGAATACCCGCAAGTAAAAATAAAAGGAACTTGCAATGCTATGCAACGTGCGAAGGAACTCTCCCCACACGCTTCCCCTCCGTCTCCCTTCTCAGTGTAAGCTTTTATTAATGCAGAAAACAAGCAGAGAGTGAGGGAGAGAGTTTCTGACGGATGTTATGTAGGATTTTGTCTCGTTTTTCGTCAACAAAGCCCGATTTAGTGAGCTCAGCTGCTCTGATAATATGCCTGTAAATAAACATGTATCTAAACTAACTCCGACTGATTTAAGACACAAGAGATTTAAAAATTAGCGACCTTTTTGACGATGATGGTCAGGTTATTATATACACTCACCAAGTCAAACAGCCGAGATAGTATTCAAACAAGTGAAAAGAATTAAAAAGAATGAGTATCGTAATAATTGAATGAAAAAATATACAGACTTATAGATACAACGGGCGCAAGGCCCTATCCACGTGTCGAAGTGGATCCAATTTTTCGTGAAGGACGAATGAAGCTAGCAGGGCGTTTCTGATAGAGCAGCACGGACTTTGTGATTGTTGCTACATTGTCGGCGGCGTTACCATCACGATGAATGACATGATGGCAGTCTGGGCACTGAACAACGCGACGCACCTGCATAAGTCCTTGAGAGTCGAGACGATTTCTGTCGCGGACTGGGAGCACCGGACGTCATCTCAGAAAATCAACTTTCACCATGCGACCATTTTTAACGCATCGGCAGCAGATCTTGGACGAATTGTACTCGTCCACTCGAGTGAGTGTGTCGGGCTCGTTGCTGTGCTCATTCTGCTGCAAGATGTTGCAGTACAGTGCTCCTGATAGCTTGTGGTCCATGGGTGCAAGGGCTCCCTTCCTGGCTCGGCGACTCATACCATCCAGGCCAAATCCGTAGACCAAGGGTTTACCGCTTCGCTGTATAGTCTGATTTGCTTGGTTCGTTATAAGATTGCAGGCCCTGTGAAGACATGATCGACCGGATATGGCATTGTCCCATTTTCGGCGTCGCACAGATGGGTTGGAGTAAAATTCAAAAATCCGGAGCCCCTTATCGTCTGCCTTGAACTGTCTGACGCACTCCAAGTATCTGTCAAGAGTGCTGTGGGTTGATCCTTGGCTGAGGTCGCTCTCCAATAGATCAATGCCAGCGGCACACTTGCGATCCATGAGCCAGTCGCGGTTTGGAATAGTTCTGCCTACAGAAAACCTCGCTTGATTATGAGCTGGGATCCCTTTTTGGATGGGTCGGCTGGCAAAAAGACACTTCCAACGGGACACACCTCGCCGAAATCAAGCCCAACCACACCGTCATAACGTTCAAGGAGGTTAACTGGGTCGCCGCTGAGATTCACACGCCAGCGCTCCTGCAGTTGTTCTCTTGTTGTCCGCCGCAGCTCTGTCAAGTATTTAGGAGTCGTGCTGATCGTCTTTGATCGAGTCCAGTCCATGAAGAGGGCGTACAGACGTATTCCATCGGTTCTGAAGACACGTCGTGGTGTGAACCGCTTCTTGTTCGGATTGCCAGGAATTGTCTGGTTTAACCAGCGGAAATAGCGTCGCTTTTCGACCTTGACGTTGCCATCTCGGTCGATAGTACCCTGCTCCCGTATGTTGAAGACCACGGAAAACGGATCTGGACGATCGCGACCTTTCCTCGTGCCAGCCTTCGTGATATCGCGACACGCACTTTCTATCCCGTCAATTTCTAAACAATTGTTTGCTTAGTAAATGAACCGCGAAGACATGAGAATAATCTTCAAACCTTGACGCAACCGCCGCATCTCCTCTTCGTCCTTTGTCTGTGCCATGCGCTCCTTCAAAGGCTGAATAACGGGACCCGCAAAATGATCAATATGATCCAGCAGTTTGTTCGTGAAACGCTTGCTGAATGGTATTGCAACGGTATGACATGGCTGTACCGGACACACGGGAAACGCGAGGCCATCCGGGCATTTTTCCAGTATATATATCATCAACGGGATCAATGGTCCGCCTTTAGTTTTCGCAAGTCTCTCTTCGGAAATGACTTCATCGTCTTCCTCTTCCTCGTCGCTTTCTGGGTAATCGCTGTTGTCATCATCGCCCAGAGTGCGTTTGCTGGGGAGCTGTGAAGAGGAAGGTTCCGCAACCATTCGGTCCCGCTGCTTTGTTCCAAGACATTCCTCCAGATTGATGCCGAGTACTGGCTTGTCTGTTACGTTGACGCCGCGTTCGGCACTAATTAAGTCATCAATGGCTCGCTGAACATTCCTCGGAAGCTTTCTAATCGACTTTGCGACGTCTTCTTCTTCGTCGTCTTCGTCTGCGGAATGAAGCGGCACTTCCCAAATCTTGCCAAACAAGTAGCTGATTAAAGATTTGGTGTTCTGCGGCCACCCTTCAGGTATCGTAGCCTTGTTAATAAGTTCTCGGCGACACTAGTCATCGTCAAATGGCGTTGATGACGTGCGGTTCCGCTGCACCATTTTCGTCACGAAGCTGTCCATCTGCTTTCCGATACTCTGGTCGACTGGATACGAGGATAAGACACCGGCATCTCTTTCATGCGTTGCTTGAGAATGACCGGGAGTTGGGCTCGAGAAGCGCACACCCCTTGAAGGAGAATGCCGGGATGGTCCAGACGTTGGTCCTTGGCTAGACGTTGACTCCTGGGTGGACGTTGCTTCTTGAGTAGCTCTTGCATTGACAGTTGTGACCAATGCATTGATGAACTCGGGATCCTGTGGCCAGCCTAGCGGAGCTTTCGCAGTTTCCTTGAGCCTTCTCTGCAGATACTTACTGTACCTCTCTTTGAAACAGGCAACAATGCTCTGACGGAAAGCAAGATCAAGCTCAACTGCCATTTGCTGTACCAGGTCCCCGCGATGCTGAGTATCTGGCAAATCACGCATTCTGTTAGAGCATCCATGGAACCAAATTTTCCGAGCTAGCAATAATACGTTCCTCATAAGTTTGTTATTTGCCATGAGATCCATCAATGAGAGGAGCGCCCGATCCCCTGGGAAAGCCTTGAATGACTCCGGTCCCTTGGACGATCGCAGGTCACCACGGCGGTCCAAAGTAACCAGATCCGGATCGTATGTAGCTTTGGCTAGTTGCTCGCGATCTTCTGTCCGAGTCACGCGCGTTCTAGGATCATAATCCATAGCACAGTAGAGGATCCATCGCCACACTTGCTGCGGATTCGAGCTGCTTCCAGCGGGAAAGAACTGTGCATAGAATTCCGCTCTCTTTTCGTTGTCAAGTACGTGATACGCTTCACGCAACGCAATATTGGCGATATGGAGAGCAACGAACCGAGCGTATGACATCTCCTGAACGAGCATGCGAACGATCTTCTCCAAAGGAGCAGCTTCTTGCCGGGCAGCGTCATTGGATCTCTTATTACGGTCTGCAGCTGCACTTAGAATAGAAGAGTGAAGACCTGCGTCTGCTGTGACAACGTATCGAGATTTGTCGGAGATAACTTGTTGCTCTCCAGTCTGGGGATCCTTCATGCGAATTACAGAAGGTTCTTGCGCGTTCCGTATGACCTTACTTGCCTTTGCTACCACTAGCGCGCTGTTTGCCTTTGTACTTTACAGGTCTTTCCTCAGTGCGCGCTTTCGTGATATATACTTCCGGTGCAGGGATGCTAGCCCGGGGCTGGTCTGACGGTGAAAGGAACTTGTAGTGCGACCCTTGGTCAGTACGACGCTGAGGAGGCGGCGCAGACGCACTAAGAGCTTCACCGAGGTAAGGCAGGATTGATTCGTTCAATGTAAACGGGATCGTTCCAAAACGCATCCACTGTCCGCCAGAGGAGATGCCGGAAACCAGAGGCCTGCAAAACTGGTGAAGCGCAATTTCAAAACGCTGCATCTCCGAATTCGATACTTTGGTCCCGATATTGTCCATCAAGGTAACCAAGAGTTCGTTCGCTGATTCTTGGGAAGGTCTAATCTCGTTGAGCAGCCTCATGATCTTTTTAAACGAGATGCTGTAGAGATTCCTTGCATAGTCGTTGCAGCATGTAGATGCTAGGACCACAAACCGAACTTCGGCCTAGGATTTTTTTTTCGCGTTTGTAAGAAATGAAATTGTGAATATGCAGAATTAATTACCATTCGCACGTCTGTCTCAGAATCTGTTCGTAGTCCCATCGCATGCAGCAGACCACGCTTCGTCACCACTTTCCCCTTGAAATCGCTGTCCGACCAGTTGGTCTTGGTGATATGCTGCGGCGAATATGCGCGTCAGACCGGTGCATAAAGATCGTTCAGAGAAAAAAAGGAAGCAAAAAATGCACACCACAACGTCAAGAGCGCCCCCGTAAGCGAAAAGGTCACCGTCCCGAGACATGATCGCGGGTCGCTCATCCTCGCGGACTGTGTTGCATAGGTACACTATCTCAGAATCGGCTTCGAAGGGGGCCTCATGATAGTAAATCCCGGCTGGCTGACTGCCTGCGTCTTGATATACCATGATATTGTGTGCCACCGTATTCTGAGTGACGGCCTGCTTGATCGCCGGTGTGAAAGTGACCCACTTGCGGGCATACTTGTTGAACCGCTCTTGTTGGTAATTGTTGCGGATGCCGCGCTGATGGATGCGCCTCGCTGCCCTGTACGCTTCTCTACGGTGGCTCTGTCGGGCTAAATGGGTCTGCTTCTTTGCGTACAATGGTTGGCCGTCGATAACGAAACAAACCGTGGAGACATCGCTGCGTGTCATGAAACGTTGCACGTCGGATATCACGAGCTCCACAAAGCGGGCAATAATGTGGTGGACTGCGTTGACGTTTCGTTCTACTTCGCCCTGCGACGACCGTAACTCGATTTCGAGCAGTTCGCGGGCAAAGATCTGCAGCAACGTAAAAAATTCACAGCAGAAATCTACATAAAGGACACTCACCTCTTTCTGCCGAAGTTCGTCTGCTGTGCTTACTGCTCGG
Source organism: Thermomucor indicae-seudaticae (assembly GCA_000787465.1). Classification (NCBI taxonomy): domain Eukaryota; kingdom Fungi; phylum Mucoromycota; class Mucoromycetes; order Mucorales; family Lichtheimiaceae; genus Thermomucor; species Thermomucor indicae-seudaticae. Next base: position 57,481 of record JSYX01000155.1, read on the forward strand.
GATGTGTTTGACTGACGTAAAAAGGCATGAAGCCCTTTTAGTCCCATACAGGTTTAAAAATTCTAATTGCAGCAAAATTGAGCATTAAGACAAGATACAAGAAGGCAGATCGGTCCATACAGTTAACTTTTTTGTAAGTATATGGGTTTTTTTGGATTAAGATAGCTGAAACCTCAACAATCAGTATATACGATGGGTAGCATCAAAAGTGAATATACCTACATATATAGTGAAAAGTTGGTTTAATAGCTAGTTCGAACGTATATGTTGAGTTTGTTGTAAAAAGTGAAGTCTATTGTTCAACCGTTAGTTTGCATGGTGGTATAACTTAGCAAAAATGCAAAAGCTTACAAATGAGTCGCTTTGTTGAATTTTGAGATGTAAAAAATCGTAGTCATTAAGAGAACGATGAGGAAAGAAAAACCAGAGACGATGTGCTGGAGGTAATATAATACTTGTGTGTTTCAGATCCCGAAGTTTCATTGTCTCATGGATTTTACCACATTGATATGGACCATTGATCATACCGGGTCACTGGATTGATCCATCAATGAATATTAATCGCGCGATACTTGGTTAATAATTAATGTGTTTCATACACGATATGATGCCTTCATGTTTTTATTCTCGTATTCTGGTTTACTTTGGACGCAGAATGATACGCCAGTAGAATGGATCAATCATCGAAATGGTATATTATTAATTAAAGTAATGCATCGACAGCACTACAAGAGAAAACTTTTCTCTCCTAGTCTCAACTATGCACAGCGCATTTTTGGAGTCCATATTTGAATGAGCTGGACTTGAGTTTCTCATATGGCCTTTCTTTTCTTTGATTGCGAGTAGAAAGTACCTTCTTCTGCAGCGTAGAATAACAATCAATGGAGTGACGTACATCACATGATGCACTGGTGTACTGTGATGCATACGGGACACGTTAGCACAATGAAAATATCATGAGATGCATTAGCAAAATGGAGGCAAACATGGAATGATTCAGGGTAGAATGATCCGGCATATATAAAAGAACCTGACAGATCAAACTTGCCATTTCAATCCAAAATGAACAATACAAGCATCAGCGCCAGGAACGTGACCATTAACACTGGTTCGCTCGGCTCTGTCGGTAAGCACAAAAAGCGTTGGCCAAGCATAAAAGCCTGTTAATTCGCAATGAAGGGCCATCGGTCACACCACCACCTCTTCCTCCAAAGCAGCAGCAACAGCAACAGCAGCAGAAGCAGCAGCGCAAGAAGCGCAGACCAAACCGCCGCCAGCATAGGGGCATACGGAAAAGACAAGCCCAAAGAAAATACAACAATTATAATAAATACAATGCAGAAAAAAACAAGCTTGATATATGTATGTTGCATAATAATGAAAAATTAAAGCAAGATTGAATAAATTGCTACTACTTTGCGCATGACATATTAGTTAGATCTTTCCAGTATGCAGTGTGGAAATAACGAACTACTACTTATTTGCATTGACCATTTTGTGGTCCTGGAATGGCTTCCGATATTGTTCATATTTCTGAAGTGAACTGAAAGAGAGAAATCGAACTGCTTCCGGGGGATAGCAAGCACAATGCTGTGTTTTTATTAAACAGTCAGATTCCTGTTGGCCGTTCCAGTTCCATGTTGGTTGTATGTGGCCATAGGTGCTTGGGCTGCAACACAGAAGCAATTGCGGAGCGTGTCACGTTGAGGTACTGATGAGAAAGATGTTTGGGTCGTACTTGGTCAGGTCCCTAGGAGGACGCTGTTGTCTGTTCCACTCCACCCAACGTTGCCAACTATGATTGTAGGCTCTGCTAGTGGTTAGTCAGATAGCTTTGCTCATATACTCGATGATGTGTTCCGAAAAGCCCTCTTGTCTTTGCTTCTACCGGATAATAGCCACGCGGCCAAGGTCCATTTCTTCGATACCTTCAACATTAAAGAAGGTTCGAGACTGCGACGCATCACCATTGGCCACCAGAATTGTGTCGGTCATGCTGGAGCTACTAATATTGCTTGGCGTACCCTGTCCGTTTGCCATTTGCGTATAACTTTCGGTATTAACTTCCAAGGTGGATTCAGATATAGACCTCTCTTCGGCCATCGTTGGCGAAAGGCGTCTGTCGCACAAGCTTCTGGGTCCGGCATCGATGACCAGTATCTGGGTAGGCGTCTATTGTGTCTTGCTGCGAATGCATCTATGATCAATTTGCATTTGTAATGTTGTCTGATCTTCTGAATGTGTTTGTGGGGCAAAGCTCCCTCGAACAACGGTGTCCTCACTCGACTGAGGCTGTCGGCCGCCACATTTTCCGCTCCCTTGATCTGGCTGGATTGCACTTGTAAATTGAATTGTTGATTACATCCCTGATTGCTAAGGCCAACTCATGTAGTTTTCGATTTGGCCCCCCCCCTCGAAACGAATATTTGATTGCGGTCTTGTTGTCCGAGTAGGCATGGATGATACAACGGACAGGGATGGTCCCAGGCCTTCAAGAACCCGTTCCTCCATCCCCCATGGATGTTATATCTCGTTGCTTACAGAAGATACGCCTGGAGGGCATAGCGGCGACAATAGTGGTACCTTATTGGAAGGCAGTACCCTGGTTCCCAACACTGATGAAAATGGCAGTGGCAAGACCACTGATTCTGAATCCGAGACGAACGGTGCACCTGGCCACACCACTAACACCTTGGCCATTCAAGAACAAGATGTGGAGACTCTCCCTCTGGTGGGCCTCCGCCGCCGATACGACGATGCGAACTTGTCAGAAGAAGCCCGCGAATTGTTGACAGACAACTTAACGGCAGACACAAGTACGAATAGATCATATCAGCGGGGTCAACAACTTTTCGTCAACTGGGCCATGCAACACGATGTCGATCTTTCATCTTTCACCTTCCAGGATCTTATCAATATTTCTCGTTGCAGCTTACCATGACGTCTTTGGTCTTAACACCCTCAAGCTCTTCAAGACAGCAGTTCTCAAATTCCATCGGTTGCCCCCCTTATTTCACCAGAATCAAGATCTTCTTGCGTTGCTCCGTTCCTTTGCCAGTCGTGCTCCACAGCGCCCGTTGTCTCGTCAAATGGTGGATCTGACGCCTAGTTTGCGCCACGTTTCGTCCTTGGCCGACAAAGCTGTCACGGACCTTCTGGCGGCTAATCAAGCAGCTGCCTTTTTGCTCGCTATTGTTGGTTTTCTACGTCCCTCTGACCTTCACCGTGTAGTATTACGACGATGTACTATTGAATCTGGATCGAATCAACTTATTCTTACGATATCAGCATCCAAAGAACGACGTCAACATCGTGCTATTGTGGAAACCATCTTAATTCATCCAAACTTGCAAGACAACTCTCCTTGCCCCGTCAAGGCATTCTGCACCCTGCGGGATCATATAAAGGCAAAAGATCATAGACCACCGGATGTTTTGTTTGTTAACTCGATGCATCCTGACCGCCCGGAGCAAGCGCAAACCATTTCGCCCTGATTACGGCGTATCGTTAGAGTATCGACAAACGTTTCGCCTGCTCCTTCTTTGCGCTCTCTTGGTTCGGAGCTGCCGTTGCGGCTGGCATTCCCTGGAGGATATCGTGACCTTGGGCAACTGGTCTCCTCCTGTGGTTTTCGAGGAACATTATCGTCGTCATCAGGTGGCGTAGACGAATTTCACTCAAGCAGTATTGGGGTCTTCTTGACGTGTCTCTGGAGATGCATACATCCTTCCATAGTGACTCCGAACGGTCTCATGGAATTGACGAGAGATTTATCGACCGTCAATTCATCATTAGACCTAAGGAGGCACTATGGAAGGATGTATCACCCGACCCACCCGCTTCCATTTGTCCTTCGCGCTTCAGATCTGATTATTAATCGAAGTATAGAGATCTTATAGGTTTTATTGGTTCCAGAAACTTCTCTGTATACTCGCTATCCAATAAAAGAAAAGAAGATCATAGCATACATCGTTCCATAGTGTCTCCTCAGGTCTACTGATGAAATGTACACTTGTCCATTAAAAAATGGAAAGAGGTTCTGATTAGTGACCTTTGACAGCACCCCAATCGTTGACTGGATGTTGCTGTAGGTCTTACGTGGTTGATGCTTCTTAAAGAATCCCTTTCAAAACATTCGGCTTGGCTTGTCAGGCCTATTAAGTCCCTGAGAGTTTCGCCGATCAATAAATATTCTGCATCGTGTAAAATTGAGCCTATTCATGTAACTGTCGATGTTGGAATCTAGGCACATGTACAGTACACTGAAACGACAAAGCCCAAGTAAGCAGATGCCAGTAAAGATATGCATCGTCATTTCCACTCTAGTTGTAGAGATAGGAACGGACAGTAATTCATAACCTGAGTCATGCCGTGTAATGCTGCCCAATGGCATACTCTGAACAGGGAATTCTGAATGCAATTCTAAAGCTAGACACCGTGTCCTCAGCGACAGTAGATTTTCCGCGCGTACTCTTCTGGGAAGTGCCATAGTGTTCCTTTTTATCAGACTTACAGCAAAAAGAAATTTTGAGACTCGTATGAGACCCACGTAGCAAATACTCCCCATGTATAAGAAACTTCAAGAAGAACAGCTACAGTCTCCCCTTTCCTAAGTTGTAACCCCATAAGTTACGCCTTTTACGCGAAACGCTTCCCGTCATAAGGAAGTCGTTCTTCACTTTCTCTGGAAAAAGAAAAGAGTCCATAACTCAGCACCGCTTCAGTTCTCTGACACAATTATGGAACTCCACAGCGTCTACAAACGGCAGCCAATGCTGTGTTCATTGCAAAACAATGATCTCGTGGTGCTTTTATTTTTTGATTTCATCTTTCTGTCATCAAATGAAGAACTGGAAGGCAAAGAGGTTCAAGAAGCTGAACCGCTTAAAGACAGAAGAGGACAAGAAAAACAACATCGGTAATTCCATGCACTTGAACTAGTATATCAGGCCAGCGCGTGGCAGGTTAAAGAGAGCAAGAATATCCGGCAGGGTCAACCGTAACGCCAAGATGATGAATATCAATGCAGCGCCATTCACCCGATGCATCAATGCCGAAAAATACGACCCTGCGAATCCCCACTCGAATACTAGACATCTCAAATGCTACTTTCACAAAAAAAGAAAACAATAATGAGCTCCTGAAGGGCAGTTTCTGGGACAAGGTAGAACACTATACCGTAAAAAAAGGCTTGAGAAAGTCTTTGACGTTGAATATGGCTGACGCTACGCTGTTTATGTCAAATGTTGCAGAACTGGGAGAACAGATGCGTCAGCTTTTTGCGACTCACTTGATCCTTTTCTGGATGGAAACAGAGCACGAGTTTACGACCGTTCTTCTTCACCCAGGCGTATTTTTACGCTTGCATGCGGTTGATTTGCTGTCAGGCGCCTATGGATGGGAGCTCATCTGTTCAAACGAGCACATACCAAGGCCAAGCTTATTGAAGAGTTCAAGAGGTACAAAGACCTCCACCCGGCGATCACTGCGAAAGGGCCTACGTACAACATCCATTGGCGTCTCTGGTGAGAACTCGGCCGTCATATTGACCAACTATGAGATACTAGTAAGCATTTTAAAAGAGATCAGCGTAATGTATGCGTTCATTTTATTTACTTACGCGCAGGGCCTAAAGGCCAAGGATGTGACAAAGTTATCCTTACATGTGTAAACGATGAATGTGCAGGCAACCAAGGAAATTGACCAGCTTCCATGGTGAAAACAGACTCCTTGACGAAATCAGTGGCAAAACTAATTAGCGCTATCAATTTGAAACCAATCGGAAAACTATCGACTATGGAAGACCGAAGCGTGAGTCCTGAGAATTATTAGACCTTTATCTGCAACGCTTGGAACGAAATCGAAGAAAGCAACGGTAAACTTTGGTGTGCGGCCGACGACATGCGGGACAAGGCGACCAATACGTGGAGCTTTACTGTTTGTTGCACCTTAGAGAACACTAAAACGAAGGCGACGAAGCAAGACCGTGCGATCAATCACCAAATCCATTAACGACAGACATAGCAAGCACCCTTAAACATG